>JAVXUP010001918.1:0-177173 GCA_033070095.1 Escallonia herrerae | reverse complement strand
GCCAAAAGTACGCCATAGTCGAGTTTTTTCAATCAACACTAGATAGCGTTGATGACGTTAGCATTTTGATGGAAAATGGTGGAGGTCTTCGCTGGCAGCTTGGTATGAGGGTGGGGATTTTGGCGGAGGTTTGGGTTGTGGTGACCTGATGGGGTGTGCCGGGTGGATTTTGTGAGAGGGGTATCCATTTTGCTTGTGACCAAGTTATGAGGTATAATTGGTGTGAAATAATAGAATCAGAGTGATAAAGTATGGCGTAAGATGTCAACTGGGAGGGTTAAGCAATGGGTTCGTAAAATGGAGGGTTGGTGGATGGAAAATATAGTTGCTATTAACCAACATCCAATCTGAGTCAGGTCGGGGGTTTCTCGACATGAGGTGTAGTTTCACTCGCCACAAGGGGCTAGTTGAGGTGTAGTTTGTGCACTGCATTTTCCATTAAATTTCAAGGCAACCTTATACAACTAGAACTAATCTACTACAATTTTTAATATCAACCTTGCATGAAGTAAACTTCTTTATTGTACATTCAGGTTACAATCCAAGGTAGAGAAGAAGGAAAAGAACAAACCGGGAATGATAGGAGACAACTACGGCCAAAGCTTTTATTGATTCCACAAAAAGATACTAATTTCATGCACAAAAAATGATTTCCAACAAAACCTTTTAAACCTCAGATCTCAAAACTTCTCTCTTTATCTTATGAAAATTACACTTATGCAGACACATCCAACTAATTTGTTTTTAAGCAGATAGAGGCACGTGTCAGATATTTAAGAGCTCATAACCCTCACCTTACTTCTAGCATTGTAAGTTGGTCAAACTTGCAAATGTACAAAGTTCCCAAAGAGAGGTAGTGATTAGCTAAAATTTACTACGGCCAAGATATTTGGTATTTTAAGCAAAACACACTAAAAATCTTATCATCTATACTATATATAATGAGAATACCAATTTTGGTGTAACACCTCTTTTGGTGTTACACAACTACCTATGTAGAATAGTGACAAGTGGCACTATGAGAAAATTCTTAGAAAATGACAGAAAATAAAAATATTAAATAATTACTTTAAGGACATGTTTAGTTTTCACATTGTAAAACACTTGTATACAATGCTTGATTATGTAACAAATTCTAATTTAACAACTTTATTTTGCACATGGGGCCATTTAAAATTTATTATAAATAGTGTGTGTGTGTGTGTGTGTGTATACTTTTGCCCCAGCATCGCGTGTGCCGCGATAACTCGTATTACTCATGGTTACTTGTCATAAGAACAAGAATACGAACAAAACTCTTGCAATCAATTATTGGTAAGCTACAGGAGCTGCTTGCTGGAATGAAGAAGGCAGATGAACGCCAAAAGAAGGCAACTGTAACTTTCCGAATGATAACATTGGAGGAGCCCTCCATCCTTTGGAAATAGCAAAAAAGCAGCACGGGTTTCTGCAGAATTTCAAGCAATGGCTTTCACCCCAGACGATTGTATAGAGGATCCCTTTATCTTGAGAAACAACAATTTTGAACTCTCTTTCAATAGATTGGAAGAACCAACCTTTTGATTCATTTGGGTCATGTTCGAGGACCCTTTGGCGTAGCTCTTATCTGGCTATCATTTCATCGCTTGGACTAAGAGATTCTAGGATTTGTGAAGATATGCATAGTAAGAAAGAAGCTATGCAGTCAAGGGTAATGTGTTCTTTAACCTTTATTTAGGACTTATTTATAATTTTTTGAAAGAATCCACAGAAATTTTCAAGTACAATAACGCATGATTACACAGCTCTCTTGTTCTTACGAGCTTTCTAGGGCAATATGATGTGGATGAGCCCCTAACTCTGATACGGTTAGATGATCTTGGTACAGAAGGGGTTCTTAGATCATTATTGTTGACGGCCTTGGCATGCAAAATCGCACCAAGCTTAGATGATTCTTGGGTACTCGGCCAAGGCAGCCAGGGGTCATCGCTTGTGGCTAAGATTAGCACTGAGGTTTAAGTTTTCAAAAGCAGTGGATATTAGATATGTCAAAGATGTGATCCTAGCTATTGCTGTTCAAGGAGCATCAATGTCGGTTATTATCAAACTTGTGGTTGTGGTAACTTGAGGTATTGGTTACCATGGATACAGGTTGATATGTAACTTGTTAGCGTCAGCCAATTAATTTTCTTGGAGATTTACTGATGTACTAAATATACACGTGACATGATGTTGTAAGATGAATGTCATACATATTTTAACCAGATTTTAAATCTATCACTTGTACCCTCCACTTCACCCTAAAGTATTCATGTCGATATAACACTAACAAACCTGACACTTCAAAGTTACCAAAAGAAGATGCAAGTAATATGATCCCACAATCTCCACTGGTGCGAGATCCAACCCTTGCTTAAGAGCACATAACAGAAAATGGTGAAAGTCATATAGCTTTTCCGTGCAATACGCATACACAGATACAACTATAGATTTATATCCTCTAGGCCTCTCACCTTAAATGTGCACATAGGTGTGCTGGTAACATATATAATGTACTTAAATATGCTGCTTAGAGTTTTTAAAAAACGAGTTAAGTTGAAGCCAAATGAAAAAAGATTTTATTTCCAGTTCTCCCCTCTGGAAAAAGGTTCGATACATTAGTATCAAAGAATCAAATAATGCAAACATCCTACAGATAATACTCACAATCCATCTACATCATTGATGCAAATATAAGTAGTTATAATCCTAATTTCATAGTAATTTGATGAATCCTTTCATTTATTTCCTTGTTTGGATAGGAAAAAAGATCTAATTACTTGTCGCATTGGCAAAGATAGCACATCAAAATCGTAATTTAGTGTGCATTCTCAAGTAAAGACTCAAGTTAATTTGTCAATTTCAGTGAAGGAAAACGTACTTGTCATCAGGCATATCGGAACACTTCCAATTCCCATCTGCCAAAACATCATGATAAGCCCGGCACTCCTCTTTGGTGCGGAGACGGAACCTGCGCTCCTTATGGCAGCTAGTACAGCAGACAAACTCATCACGATGACAAACTCGCCCGTTATGAGATCTATTCGAGCCATTGGCATTTGATGCCTGGTTGTAATACTTAAGCAGCACCGTCTTTGACAAGGGAACCTTTTCCCCATCAGCAATGACCCAAACATTATTTTTCCATTTCCTGGCAGTTTCTCTTCCAGAATGCTTCTCGAATGCAGCTGGGGTCAATTTGTCTAATCATGGAAAACACTAACTATTAAGTAAAACTTGAGCAGTGGTGTTTATTAAGGAAAAGGAAAAAAATGAACTAGATAATGAATTGACAGTCCAGAGCACACACATTCAAATTCCGTGTCGAGCAATTTCACTCTAGAACAGTCAACACATAATCCTACAACGTTTTATTTTTTCTTTTGACAATAAAATATAATGCTGATTTTTTTAATTTAATAAGTAGACTTGTAGACCGGCCAGTGTCAACCATTGCAATGAAAAAACACTCACGCAAACAAACACACTACATACGTGATATGATTATTTGCCTCAATTACCCTACCTTATATGTAATATAATATAGACGTTATGTTTTCCCTATAAAGAAGGAAAAATACTGCTGGCTCAACAAAAAGGAAAAGCAAAGAAAAGAAAAAAACATCTAGCTACTTAAGATAGATTTCAGCAAAGTGAAGAGTATAAATGGTCATTTGAATGCACGTAAAGAAAATTGCGTGGTTTTCAATGAAGGGTGAAGGCTTAATATTTAATATAAAGGGGTAAAGGATGTCCACCTTACAACTAACACTCAATTAGGCCATTCATATATTCAATTTACGAGTACGTATTAAAAAGATGTATTCATCTTAAAACTAAGCGCAACCAAGTCTTACTAAAGTAGTTAAGGACTGCTACATGAACTATTTTTCTCCACTCTTGTCTATTCAAATTATTTCTCTGGTTCCAATCCTAGCCAATTAATCTTTCTTATGTGCTTACCACCTGTTAGCTACCTTTACGCCCTCCCAACTTGGCATAAGTCACTACGTGTACAGAGGTCCACGTCTCTTTACATAGTAAGCCCAAAGATCCAACTTAAGTATGCCCACACCATAATTAGCAAACCCAGTCTCTATTGTGCAATTACTGTATGTGGCTGCTTTATCCAACATAGCATTCACGTTTGCACTCATCTTTGCGCATGTCACTTCTTTCTTGTCCAACATTATAAACTATAAACCATAGCTGGCCATCCCATATCTTTTTAACTTGGCTGGAAAACATTCACCCCTGACAAAGAAGAAGATTCAGACCATCCTATCCCACCATCCTTGGGGCCTTAACTACCAATGAACGCAGCTTTCCACAAGTCATATGATCAGATTTCAACCTCAACTTGAAGGTATCTGATTGCAACAAATGTTGTGATAGTCAAAAGCTCATATGATATAGAGCTAGTAAACACATAGAAGATGGCTCTACATACCAATCAAATGTAACAGTCATACTTAAGAGCTTGCTATGGTTTTATCAAAGACCACTGAGCTACTTTGACGCTTCTGAAGGTTTATAAGAAGAGCTGATGACTCAGTAATCCACAGTATGACTGAAGCCTATGAAGTAGACACTTGTATTGAGCCAACTTGTATTTAAGCCAACTTGTATTTTGGGCAGTCATCAAACATCAAGCCTCGACATGTTTGAACTTTGGTTTCAAAAGCATTTCCACTTGGATCAGTACAGTAGTCTGAACTAAGATATGTTAGCACAGGTGCCAAAGTGGGTGGCAACTTTACTGAGCAATACTGAGCAATGTTGGAACCAATGAACTGCTGCACCAGTATATATCAACACTCAAATAAGATTACTGAACCATGAAATCATCTGTCGAATAAAATTATGCATGTCACCTCCACTCTTATCTATTCAAAATCATTTCCTTGGTTGTTAGTCCCACTTACCTGCTTATTCCATGTAAGCTACCCCTACGTCCTCTTCCAGCCTGGTACAGCGTCTCTTCATCTACTGGTGCATACAGAGGTCTGCTTGTTCATACTAGTAAGCCAAAGGTCCAACTTCAGTATGCCCGAGCCATGTTAACCAACTATCTTCATTTAAACTTCTAAAGAATGCCCTCATTTCTTGATCTGCCATTTAATATTTGTGGCTTATCATCCACCTTTGCATTTACATTTGCACTCATTTTTGCGCATGTGACTTCTTAGTAGTCGAACATTGTGAAATGGAGGATAGCTGGCCATCCCATATTTTGTAAACTTGGCTGGAAATAATCCACCCCATTATAGTCAACCATCCTTGGGGACATCAACTACCATTTGATGCAGCTTGCCGCAAGATCACACAATCAGAAGTCAACCTCAACTTGAACATATCTGATTGCCAAACAAGCTTGTGAAGCAAAAAACTCACATGCAGTACAACTAATAAACACACCGATATGGCTCTAAAACCAGGCCAATGTAAATGCCACATTTAAGAGCTTACCGTGGTTTTATCGAACATCTATCACTCTCCTTATACTTTTAAGTCTCCTATAAAGAGAAGCTGATCTAACCTACACTCTGACTTGCAAATACGAATAGACAATCCTAAGAAGCAGTCTATATGTGTTTCACATCTCACTCCACCTTTCCTAGTAACCTGCCTATTTTAGGATTGGGGCAATCATCATCCATTTATCCTTGATATATCGAACCTTGGTTTCAACGGTATTTCCACTTGGATCAGTTTGACGGAGTGCTAAGATGTGTTTATGCAGTGGTAATGTGGCTGGTCACTTCACTGTGCTGCAATGAAGCAGACTGCATAGTCACCCAAAGTTGGAATCAATGCACTTCTGTATAACTAGATGCAGATGCTCAGATAAGATGCACCCAGTCATGAAAATATCTGTCGTATAAATCACGCATGTCACCTCCAGTGCACCAAGATATGAAACTTGACCCCTGCCAAAAAGCAGGCTTGGCCAGAAAGACAAAAACAAGTCCTAGTAGCAGAAACAATGCAGCAAAATTAACCGAAGACATTTGATGCACAATATATCGTACACCAAAACCCATCCATGAAAAAAAGGAAAAGAGACAACAAACCATGCTACATGCTTATACAAGCTTTCACTTCTATAAACTAAAAAGAGCAGAACTCTGTATTCAAAGTCAAATCTTGAAGACAAAGCATCGGAAGCATTGGAAACACAATGACAATGCAGATTCCATTGGAAGAATTCCTTAACCAAGGAAAAACCCCTCCCAACCATAGCATATAAAAGAAAATAAAGAGCCGGTTTCATGTCATATAAAAAATAAGTCTTTTTCGGTTAGACAAAACAACATACACCTGAGCTGTGCAAAACAAGAAAACCCCATCAAACACAAAATGCACTTAAAACCCACGGATAGAAAACCTAAAACGACCAACTTTTCATGGCGAAACCGATTGAGCAAACACAGAGTTGCAACGCCGACCAACTTCAAGGCAAGACATACACATAAAAGAAATTCCGCATTTTTATGCATAAAATACATGTGACATGCAAGCGGGTCACACATATGCCCAAGAAAAGTGCGATGAGAGGGCGACCTTCCTGACATCCTGGGGTGCATTCACAGCTGATTTCGAGATCACCGCTCGCGAAAACCCTAAGCCTGCCAACAGCGTCACCGTAACGGTGGCTTGTGCAGCCGCACGTGACCGCCACGTGATCGCCGCACCTGCTGAGCCCGCTTATCTCCCTCACCTCCTCGTCGCTGAACATGAAATCACCACCATCAGCCGCTCCACCGTTTTGTCTCTCCATATTCTCTCTCTATTAGAACTTCGTTCTGGCAACAAAACGATAATAATAACAAGGAATGGATAATACTACCCACCAAGTCTGTATTACAGAAATCGAAGCAAAACCCACGAAAAGTAACTGGAGAATCAGATGTAATAAATGGGTGTAGTAGTATTTTGTACAAACATATCTATATTACGAATGCAATGTATGGCTATGAAGCGATATAGAGAGAGAAGGGGAATAACCCAGAAAATAAAAGCAGAGAAAGGGGAGAAATCTCAGCAAGCACGCATCTCCCAAGGGTGAAGTCGAGGAGATCTGGCTGAGAAAACGTTGAAAATGAGGGAGTTTGAGTGTAGAGAGAGAAAGGGTTTTTCTTTTGAGATGATAGTGTTGGGTTGGAGTGGGGCGGGGGGGGGGGGGGGGGGGGGGTTAGTTTGGTGGTGTCTTGAATAACCGAGTGAATGAGCTGGCGAGGGAAAAAGGGTTGCAAACAAATGCTGTGAGTGAGAGCCTAAAAGGAGGAGGGTGGGTTTAGGAGGGGTGGGGTGGGGTGGGGTGGGGTGGTACTTGCATGACATGACCTCAGAGGAACTCTCCAAACATAGATTAGTTTTATGGCAGATGCATACATGGGCTGATGTTTATGTTTGTGGAGAATAAGTGTAAATTGGTGTTAAATGCATCGTTTCTTTGTGGGCAAATCCTTCACATGGGAAGATGACGAGGTTTTCGGAAACCGTACTTTTATTATGAAGCCCTTTTTACTGCTCAACAGTGACAATTTGTTGTCCTGTACTTCGGGCGTGGGACCTCACCCGCAGAGCCCGAGATGGTGAATCGAGGGCAGGGACAAACATAGGATACGATGGTGGTCATGCCGTGATGTAGGTTTCCTTCTTGCCTCTGCCTCCGGCGGAGACTTTGGTCACCTTGGTGGCCGGGGAGCCAGCTGATATGGTGCTGCACATTTTATCTGTTTCAAGAATCATCTGAATGTGATGCTAATGTCTGCTTGAAAAGGTCGAGGACAATGCTCTTGCGGCTCGGAGCCTGGATGAGAGTTTTGAGGCCATGGCAAGTGTTGTCACCTTGAAACCGATTGTGGGCGTTAGGCCTTGTTGGCTGGTGTTTCGCCTTGAAAACCAAATGTGGCAGGAGAGGATGACAGCCTTGCGAGAATCAGTCCATATTCACGGGTTTGATCCGAGTATAACTGTCCTCCATATTGGCCTAAAACTGTCTATAGTTCTATTCTATTGTCTGCTTCAGGCCCCCATGAGCTTGTGGCATGAATGTGTTAGTTCTTGGGAGGTGCTTTTGGTGTCTCCATATTGTGTTGTGCGCTGTTATTTTTGCATCAATCTCACATCCTATAAATAATATTTTAATATTAAAGTCTTGTAAGTCTCTCCTCTAATTATTGTCAATTGATTTTAAGTAGATGATTTCTCACTTGAAAAGTGCTTTTGGCTGTGTGCATTGTGCGCTGTTATTGTTGTACGTCTTTTGAAAGTCTATATTATATTTGTGTTGTACTCTTTGTTTTATTTATAAAGCTTGTATAACTAAGGAAAAAGAAAAAAAAATTACGTGTGACATTTTAGATGCAGGTCTTAGAATACACAATCGTGACGGTACATTCTAAAGTGCTAAGCAAATATGTGCGGTATCATTTCACTTTTCGAATTCGATCAACTGAGAATAACAACATGAACCCAACATAGTTGAATTTCTGAGCGATTGTTTTTGTTTTGAGGTTTCAAAAGTACTTCACCCGTCTCTGAAGGATTTCAAAAGTACTTCTCCCCGTCTCTAGAGCGCATCCGCTTCGTTTGGTGGCTTTTAAGTTTTCTGTACATTTTAGGCTAAATCAAAACTTTTGATTCTTCTCCAGAAGTACACCTTTTTGCATTTGGAGCCTTCTCCACGGACTAAAAATGGGGCTTTTAACAACATCCTTAAAACAGAGAGCTGGCCAGAGAGCTAATGGAAGACGTCAAAGGCTTGTCACAACTTCTTCGAAGCCTTTGTAGGATACATAGCAGCAGCAAGACCTGCATTCTTGTTGTTTATTTCTGGGTTTTCGCCACCGAATCTGGCAAACCTAATTGCAGGGAAAGCCTACCACCGGCATATGCAGTGCTTAAGAGACCAAGCACAGAAGGTGGTTTATTTCTGGGTTTTCACCACAGAATCTGGCAAACCTAATTGCAGGGAAAGCCTACCTCCGGCATACGCAGTGCTGAAGAGACCAAACACAGAAGGTGGTTTATTTCCCATGTGAATTTGGTTTTCTGACATCTACAGAACATGGCTGGTGTGAGGTCCGTGGCGTGAATACATGTTGAAGGTGCTAATAAACTTCTCCTCAATTCAGAGTCAACTGGCTAACATATGCAGCTTGTAAGTTGTAAAGATATGGTAAGAAAAGGAAAGCAGACACGTTCTTTCTAAATCTCTTGATTTTGACTTTTGAGAGACGGAGAAAGAAGAGAAAACATGGCCAAAGTTGCTCGCCAAACACTTCCGAGAGCTAAGAAAGTTGGATAATACTGTAATACCCATCTCGCCATTTAACAAAGAAGAAGAGACCATAAGAGAAGGGTGCAAATTAACGTATACAAGTGTAACAAGTCCATGACTTTTGTTGCCTCGTTAACACTCACAAACAAGACGGAACAGAAATACAGTCTCCTGGGTTCTTATCGTTCCCCTTCTCAGTTCTGACATTCACTTCTCCTTTCTACTCACAACTGCATATAACGGATGCTTCAACTTGTAGTATCAGTACTTATGGCTAGTGGTGAAAGGCCAGGCACCTTCAAACTCCTCCTTCCCCTCCCTCCCACTGCATGTTGCTTGCGAGCCAAAAGGGTATACTGCATTCTCTTATTTGTTGTCACCACTAGCAGTTGTTGGTTGTTCTCCTTGTAAAGCCCTATCAGTGTTGACAGGTCCATAAGATCTCAAGAACTACAAGGCTTTTGCTTTCGACGCAGGACTTCAAGAAACTCTTTAGTTAAGAGCAGTAACCTTGTATTAACTACCCAGGGAACCAGTCACCTTATTCGAAATATTCAATAACTTAATTTACATCAATCATGTAAGATGTCATTAGGAATACTAAAAATTATAAAATATCGTCGATAAGAATTAGATATTAAGAGTAAGGAGTCTGTATGTTGCATTAATAATTTCATCAAGAATCTCAAGTTGTCCTTTAAAAGTAGCGAAGGACTTCCTCAAAAGAAGTTCGATTGGTTAGCGTCTCTAACTACACGGTTAGCGTCTTTCACTTAATGAATCACGCCTCTTTCCCTATTTCTATCACAACGAGACGCAACCAAAGCTCTTATTTTCAATGAAACAATCGAAACATAATAAGTAATCATGTTCAGTTTTAGATCCGTTTTGACTAGAACAATAGTTTTCACATTAAAAATTATTTGCAGACGAAGTTGTCAAAGGGGTTGTTGGCTGATTAGAACCGTATAAACCCAACCCAGAACTCCCATTAAGAGAAAAATGGAATCTCTTGCCGTGTACAAAATTTTATTTTATTGTATCGAATCCATTTTCGACTTTAGAGTGAACCGAACGGCCATAGCGGCCAAACTTAATAAGAAAGCAAATACACCAATAATTTTATAGAAGAGTAATGAATCTTTAGAGCAGAACATATTTTGCCTCACCAGACTTTACTCACTTTTCAAAACCCTCTTCGACAATTGACTATGCGGACTAATTGATCTAACTTAACTGGCCGTTTTTCTTAAACAGCCAAGAAAGGCAGCCTGGAGAACTTGACTTCCGTAGACCTCCGAAGCTACTGAGTATTCGTCATACATTGGATTCTACAAGGGGGAACACGAGAATGGCAGCTTGTTAGTTGGCCTACCATAGTTAAAAACTGCATATATATATATATATATATATATATATATATATATATATATATATATATATATATATATGAGCATGGCTCCTTTGACATAGTCTTTGATCTTTGATGCATTTGTTCATGACATGTACTACTTTATAGTTGTATGATGGCCACCTAACTTGTGTGTTTGTCTCTGAATAACATTAAGAATCCAATGAAGGAGCTAGAACTACTACTCAAGTCAATTCAGCCAATCTGGTTGTTTTGCTAATCAGTCCCCTTAGCTGTGTGGTGATAAGACACACTAAAACCATCTTGGGGTCAATATGTACACACTCCCACATGACATATGTGGCCTATTTTTGTCACCACGCAACGATCATCAAACGCGAGGGGAAAAGTCTTAAGATTCGGGCTTCACAACAAGTTGCTCGAGGAGGTCATGCCTTAATTCCGTGCAAATTTCGTAAGTCCGACATGGGCGTACTGACTTGTCTTTGATCCGTACAATGAGATGGACTCAGTAAGAGACACCTAAGTGAGCTTATGATACCACGTTGACTTGTCTTTGACAAGTATGATGAGATGGACTTGATAAGTAAAAATGCAAGTTAGCTTATAATATATCACATTACTTGCTAAACAGAAAAGCGTAAGCAAAATATTTAGAAGAGCGAAAATCATTTTTTTCGAAATATTTAGAAGAAAATAAGCAACAATCATTTTTTTCAATAATATCAAGAAGAGCGACAATCATTTCTTCGAAATATTTAGAAGAGCGAAAATCATTTTTTTCAAAAATATAAAGAAGTCAAGACGTTGCGTTGCTAAATGTTTTCATATTTTAATTACGTATTCTTCTTTTGCAACGATTAAAGTTACAAATTTCACTATAAAATGGCACTCACACGTTAGAGCCAGCAGCACTATTTTACTTTTTTTTTTTTTTTTTTTTACCATGAGTGAAAACCCCACCACTACTCATTTAGGGTGGAGCCAACATTGGCCTGTAAATGTGCTTATATTACAGGCGAGAGGCAGAAGCAATCATTACTAACGTAGATCAGGAGTTGACACTTGGCTTATCACCTTGTCTCGAGCATCTGGTGTATATAGTTTTATTATTATTATTATTATTAGTATTGCTTTAAGCTTTATCGAAAATTAAAAATATAAGATAGCTTGAAATTCAAGCTAAGTACGCGACTGTCTTATTAATAATTAGGATGAGCACTAAGTCCTTTAAATTATTGTAAGCCGTTCAAATGATCAAATCGAAGTGGCCAATCTGAATCGTTAAAAAATCTTGACGGTTCGATTTCACACTACACTTTAAGGCCAATCAAAAAAATGAATCGAACCGACTGATGATACATTAATTTATCTAATAGTTATATTCGTTGATAATTTTCACATATATGGTACTAAACAAATCTAAATAAATAAAATCCTAAAAATTAAAGCAAAGAAGATAATAGTGATCGATATCTCTTGTATATTTACTCATTATTTTCCATACATCAGTGACAAATTAGGTTTTTGCTATAATATGTGTGTGGAATAATACTATAGCTTATATTAATACGAGCACTTAGCTATTGAATGGAACAAAATTATTAAAAATATAACTTTAATTTGAAGAAAATTTTGATCCAATGGTAGGTGTGTAAAAGGACTCTTTTTAAATGGGTGCAAACCGACCAAATTAAATCATTTGAACTGACTAAATCAAATCGTCCAAATCGATTGTGTTTGGTTGGAGCAATTCAAAAATTTTCAAACCAAGCCGTTACGGTTCAGTTTATGATTTGACCATCAAACCAAATAAACCATGATCATACCTATTAATAACAATTTACTTTAGGACCTCTGCACTGAAATTTATTGCACAGTCCAATTTTTCATAGTTAGTTCATTAAAGATAGTCATTTTTTTTTATGGGTGAAGTTCTTTTCAACATTAACCTTTTTTGGTGAAATACAAATAAGCAATATCCTTGTGCATATAGATAATTTAAATTTGATAATCACATAAAGGAGCAAAAACTAGAAGTTTATTCAGTACATAAAAAGAATGTAGATTGATAAACATATACCAAAAATATATCGAGATCAATTTGTTATTGCAGGACATATTTTTATTGTGCTTGTGTAGGTATCTTTTGAATATAATTTGTATACTACAATGGCATTTGATAGAGAAATTTTAATCTACATATGTTTTAATATCCTCTAGTTTTAAAAAAATAAACAACACGAATAACAAAAAACAAAAAAAGATAAGGTAGCGCTTTTAGAAGCAAAGAAAATTTAGCAATAAGAGTAAATAGAAAAAATGTAGTACAATGAATATGTCATTGCACAAGGCAATTATATAAGTTTCTCATAGTAAGCTAATTATTGAACGTAATTCAACAAACATGTTTATTAAGTTAGATTTATCTTCAAATACACCAATATTTTTTATTTAATTAAGTTGGTGACCACCTTAATTACAACATAAATTAATTCAACCATAATACAGCTAAGTTACTTTTATATGGTTGAATTAATTTGGATTGACAATGTAACATTTGCGTGAATGTCTACGGATCTCCGCATCCATTTGTGCTTATATAGGCGTCATACCTTATTTCTTGGCTAATACTTTAACAAGATTCAGCTATTTCACTTTTTAACGACAAAGAGTGTGTATAAAAATACTTACTAGATTTGTTTTCAATAGGTTTTGGTTTGACTTAATATTTTTAAAATGACTACAGAATTTACTCATTTTACATTCAAATCTCAAACATAGTTTCTAAATTTTTAAAGACCTAGGTATTTGCTTTCATGTTTTTGAGGTTAGTATATTGGATAGAATGTATTTTGAAATGTTAACAAATGATTATCTTAAGGACCTTATCAAAAAAGTAGTTTGTCTATGAATTAAATACCGCGAAGATAGAAAAGTTTTGAATCCACTGTAGTATCTAATTTTTCCTAATAGATCTCTTAAGTAAAGTTCGTTTATAGGTAATTATTTCGTGCTAGTGAATTTTATTCAATATATTATAGTTCAATTCAAGAAGCTTTAAGAGGTTACTGTATTGGTTGGATACAAACTTCAAATGTTCAAACTGATTTTTGAAATGCATAAGACTTACTAAGTTAGATGTTTTACTATTCCTAAAAAAAAAAACTAACTTTAAAATTAAGGACCCCATCTAAAATATTTTTTGGAAATCCTTAGTGATTTTTTTTTTGTTTTGGTTCAAAGGAATAACATAACATAAAGAGTCAATTTTAGACGGACTTCCCTCGGCATCATGCCTAAGAAGGGCTTCCAGTTCCAGTGGGGGGAATTCCAAATTTACATATGGGAGCTCTTGCTTAGCTCCGTGATCAGCTAACATATCGGCACACTTGTTTCCTTATCTCAAAACATGTAGGATGGTGGTACGCGTAGTCGTCAGAAGGAAGCGACAATCTATGATGAGATTGTTGAGGGGGTGCCAAGGGTTGTTGGTTTGGGTGATGAGTTCTTTGGCCTCCTTTGAATCCGTCTCCGGCACCGCTTCTTCGTATCCTCCGTCTTTGATCAGGAGCAGTTTTCATATCCTTAGTGATACTAATATGTTAAGTATGCAGTTTTCATATATTTTATATTACATTAAAAATATAATGCAATAACGTGTTACGCAAAGAAGTTATTATCGCATTTTACTGCGTTTCTCGCTCTGGTTATTGTACTTTATAACCTAGGAACCTGAGTCAAGCTCATGCCAGTTAATAAAATATCTTATAAAGCTATAAAAAGTGTACCTATCCATGCTGCATAATATAGGGCAAAAAAAGATCAACATCGTATAGAAATGCTTAATATAAAAAAAAGAAAAGAAAAAAGATCAACATTGTCAAAAATATTGTGAAAGTTCTATGATCAATCTAAAACAACCATTTCTTAAAAGGAATTGTCTTACCAGAGGCAAACTTATAAGGAAACAAAGGGTACATAGGCACCTAGAGGTGTTAAAAGGGCCAGGCGGCCGGCCCTAAAATGGCCCGGCCTGACCCGGCCCTAAAGGATGAACAGTGCGGCCCTGGTCCATAGGGCCAAGGCCAGGGCCGGCCTAAAAATTAGAAGAAAAAGCCCGCTGAACTGGCTCGGATTTTGGCCCAGCCCGGCCCAGGCCCGGCCCGACCCTAATTTTTAATTTATTTTGTTTTTTTAACTTGATATTTCCATTGAGGAGTGGCATTAAGAAAACAATATTAAAAAAATAATTCATAATAAATTAGTTTATCTTCTAGAATGAGTTTATAATGACTGGAAGCATTTTTTTTAATTACATAAGGCTTACGAATATAATCTTCATTATCGTTTGAAGCTAACTAAATTTAAATATTAAGGACTATCTAAATTTAAATCACTTATTAGATCATTTTTTTTGTACTAAGTCCTCATGAGCTGTTTGTATTTCAATTGTAACATCATCTAAATATAATATGATTTTTTGTTTTTTCTGATATCTAAATTTTATGTCCATATTAAAAAGTGATTTTAAGGATACAAAAATCAAAAATTAAGTTCTACTACGTCAGTATACTGATTAGGTTAAGTTTTAAAATGATTAGGTTAATATTAGGTTTTAGGTTACATTTGGCTGACGAATATAACCCTCGTTATTCCTGTAAAATTAATTAAAAAATAAAGCCTCTATCCCTATTTAAATCATTAGTTGGATCTTTTTTTTGTTCTAAATCGCATAAGTTACAGTCTGTTTGAAACCAATTCTTTTAGGATTTAGATTTTAAATTCAGAATTGGATTTGAAATTTAATTCACTTTTTTTTGTAATAAGCTTATTTCAAATTAATCCTATATATATATATATATATATATATATATATATATATATATATATATATATATATATATATAGGGAGCTGATCCATTGCTCGCGCTAGCAAATGGAGTTAAGTTGCAAGCGCGATCTGACCGTCCATACTGAAAAATGGACGGCCCAGATCGCGCCCTTTTCGAATACTGTCAGTCGTCCGCGACACTATGTCGCGGACGGACTTTTTTACCTTTTTGCCCCTCCGCCCCGTCCGCTACACTGTTTCCCGGACAACAAGTTTTATGTTTTTTTAAGTACGTCCGCTACATTATGTAGCGGACGTACTTTAATAAAACATAAAACTTGTTGTGACATTTTCCTCTTTCTCTCTCCTTTTCCTTATTTAATGTTCTGACATTTTCCCTTTCTTTCTCCTCTCTCTCTTCATTTTTTTTCTCTTTCTCTCCTTTCTCTAATTAACTCTCTCTCTCTCTCTCTCTCTCTCTCGTCCATGCCAGAAACCGAAGGGAAGAGAAAGCCTCTTGGCGCTCGAAGAACCCCTTGTGCGAAGAAGTTGCCATTAGGAGGAGCAGCAGCGGCTGTTGGACCTCGCGGTTGATCTGGCGAATCAGCGTTGGCGGCGGCAGCGACGATGGCGGCGGTAGCGGTGATATTGTTAGTCATGCTTCGGAGTTGTCGCCGGCGGGGTAGGAGAGAGCAGTAGAGCTCAACTAATAGCACCAGGACCAAGCCTAACACCATCTCGTCCACCTAGAACAACGGCGACCGCGGGATGGACACCATCTTGTCCACCTAGAACAGCTCCGCTTCCGGCGACGACAGAGGAAGGAAGCAATCCACCTGCTGTGGCAACCCCATTTTGGGTGGTAAAACTGAGACCCAATTGAAATTTTGAGAATTTTGAGACCCAATTGAAATTTTGAGACTTAATTCTTCATCTGCTATCTACCTCTCTCTGTTTAGATTAGTTATTTATCTTGCATAGAGATTTGGGATGGTGGAGGTTTGAATGGTGGTGGTTCGGGGAGGCAGAGGTTCAGTAGCGGTGGCGATGGGTTCAGTGGCGGTGGCCAAATGGTGGTGGTTGTGGGTTCATTTGAGTTTAATTTTTGTTGTGGTTGTGGGTTCATATGAGTTTCTGGTTTTCTTGTAAGGAATTTTTGGTGATGCAGCTTCCTTCTTTAATTCCTATGGAGGCTTTTACAGGTTCAGCACTTCAAAGGGTTGTTGTTTGGCCAAGAAACAAGTAGAAAGATGCAAAAAAGATTCTTCAGTGCTTATCATCACTTGACCAAAAAAGAGCCCAGTAAAGAGCCCCAATCCAACTCACGAAAAATCAACAAAGCATTGCCCAAAACAAAAACAAAAATACAAGAAGAAATACAAGATCGACAACAAATATAGTACGGCTTGTTGCTGATGGACTTGAACGGGTTCTGTTCGACGGAGCTGCAGGTGGCCGGACACACTCTTTCTCTCTACTCTGTGTGTGAAGTGAAGCAGGATAAACATGAAAGAGAGAGAGAGGGGGAGGATGAGAGAGAAAATAAAAAGTGGTGAGAGAAAGAGAAAGGAGAGAGAATATTCATGAGAAAGAGAAAGAGACATGAGCATTGATGAGGCGAGAGAGAGAGAGAAATAGAACATGTCAGACAAATAATGTGAGAAATGAGAGAGAAAGGGGAAAAAAGCACTGCCTACTCGTCCGCTACATAATGTAGCGGACGAGATTTTTTAAAGTACGTCCGCTACATAATGTAGCGGACGTACTTTAAAAAAACATAAAACTTGTTGCTGATGGACTTGAACGGGTTCTGTTCGACGGAGCTGCAGGTGGCCGGACACACTCTTTCTCTCTACTCTGTGTGTGAAGTGAAGCAGGATAAACATGAAAAGAGAGAGAGGGGGGAAGGATGAGAGAGAAAATAAAAAGTGGTGAGAGAAAGAGAAAGGAGAGAGAATATTCATGAGAAAGAGAAAGAGACATGAGCATTGATGAGGGGAGAGAGAGAGAGAAATAGAACATGTCAGACAAATAATGTGAGAAATGAGAGAGAAAGGGAAAAAAGCACTGCCTACTCGTCCGCTACATAATGTAGCGGACGAGATTTTTTAAGTACGTCCGCTACATAATGTAGCGGACGTACTTTAAAAAAACATAAAACTTGTTGCTGATGGACTTGAACGGGTTCTGTTCGACGGAGCTGCAGGTGGCCGGACACACTCTTTCTCTCTACTCTGTGTGTGAAGTGAAGCAGGATAAACATGAAAGAGAGAGAGAGAGGGGGAGGATGAGAGAGAAAATAAAAAGTGGTGAGAGAAAGAGAAAGGAGAGAGAATATTCATGAGAAAGAGAAAGAGACATGAGCATTGATGAGGGAGAGAGAGAGAGAAATAGAACATGTCAGACAAATAATGTGAGAAATGAGAGAGAAAGGGGAAAAAAGCACTGCCTACTCGTCCGCTACATAATAGCGGACGAGATTTTTTAATTTTTTTCCGTACATAATGCGGAGCGGAGGGGCAAAAAGGTAAAAAAGTCCGTCCGCGACATAGTGTCGCGGACGACTGACAGTATTCGAAAAGGGCACGATCTGGGCCGTCCATTTTTCAGTATGGACGGTCAGATCGCGCTTGCAACTTAACTCCATTTGCTAGCGCGAGCAATGGATCAGCTCCCATATATATATATATATATATATATAGCAACCAATCTTAAGCTCAGATAAAAAGAGGAAGGACCTATGAACAAATTTATCTTAAATTTATTTTTTTCATAACATAAAATTTTTTTTAAAAAATTATTCAGGCCCGGGCCTGGCCCAAGCCCGGCCCTAATGTTAGGGCCTAGGGCTTGGACCAGGCAAGGATATCCTCACATTGGGCCCGGCCTGGGCCGGCCCTGTTTGAAAGGCCTGAAGCTCAGTTTGGCCTTGGCCCTCTTCTGGCCCGCTGGGCCAGGGCTATGCCTGCCCAAGCCCGGCCCATTGACACCTCTACAGGCACCTACCAGAAATTACGAAAACTAAAAAAAACAATTGTACTTATATAAGATGTTGTGTTATATATTTTTTCCACCCCCTCTTTTTCACATTTCCAACAGTGATATACGGCCCAATTAAGTTTGATACCTTTGTACAAACAATTTTTACTTTGTCCCGAAAGGAATAAAGAGAGAGGTTCCAATTAAGTTTGACAGTTTTGTACAAACAATTTTTACTTTGTCCGGAAAAGAATAAAGAGAGAGGTTCGTTCCACCCCTTACATGCTTATTTATCCCTTGTTTGTAGCTAAAAAGCTAAGACTTAGTCCTAAATCGAGTTTTAGTGACAAAAGGAGTTTGGATATAGCATTTTCCAAGAATAAATAGCTTAGTATACTCTTTATACTTACCGTTGGAAATCTCTTTGCTTGCAATATGTTCTTGACAAAAAAAATAAAAAAATTGGCCGTTAAATAAAATGGAAGAAGATGCCAACATCCTCATATATATATATATATATATATATATATCCACAGTTGATACTCGAGAGACATATTTAGGACATTAATGTAAAATATATGGTGTTAATTACAACTGCTGAGTGAAAAGTTCTATTTGTCTTCCCACCATGTGTGTTACGGCCGAACATTATCCTTTCACGGTGGTAGGACGATGACCGCACTTTTACCGTACTTTCTTCACAGAATCACAGTTCCACTGGAATGGAACCGGGGAAACTGACATGAACATTATGATTGATTCATTACAGTAAACAAATAGACACAAAAAAGGGTTTCCAATAAAACACTTCCTCTCGAAAACAATAAACCCCTGCACCGCTACCGCCAGCGCCGGCTTCTCCCACTCGTGGTGGATTCCTGTGTTAGTTGTGGTGTAGGTTTGCGTGTGGTGCGGTACATCTATGTATTAATCGGGTCTTTGAATGCCCGAGGCTTCTGTGATGGCTGCGGTCGTGAAGGTGGGTTTCGGCTACCGCTTTGTTGTGATATAGGCAGGATCAGGCGAAGGTTGTGTTGTGGTTGCAGTGGGTTCGGGTCGGTTGCTACCACCCCTGTATGTGTTGAGACAAGTGGACTATGCGGAGGTAGTTTGCGGGGGTAGTTTGCGCTGGTAGGCGCGGGGTATTGCGGGGATGTGGTCAGATGGTTTGCGGGTCCGATAGAGACTTTCTCCTGTTAGCCTTTCCTCTTTCCTTTCTTCTTATTTGCGTCCTGGTTGGGTCCCTTTTCCCTTCTTTAGGACCGGCTAAAACACCGTGTTATTGCACACGAGAAAATTAGATACAACTATTATAAATTCTAGTAAAGTGAATAATAAAAAAAGTAAAAAACTTCAGATTCCTATGACACTATATCAAATACTAAGCGTTAATATTACTTTGTTAATACGCTTTTAGATTAATAAAGTATTAATTTAGACATTTACACTTTAGTAATTCTCGCTGATGCAACAGGAAAATCGCCGCTATATATGACTTTTAAAAAAAATATGTATTATATGTTCTCATAGAACAACAAATTAAAGTTTTTTTAATGATGAAAGTACTAAATTTATACCATAACTTTGAATCGTTTTCTTACCGGTTTACACTATTATTAAAAGATGTAATACTGGTACTTAATAATCCTTTAACTGCATTACATGTCTGAATTCAATGGGTCCCTTTTCCCTTCTATAGGATTAGGCATTGTTGGGGTGGTTGGCGTGATTGGGGTCTCGGGTGCTACTGTGGTGGAGTGTATGCGTGGCTTGGTGGTTTTTATTAGGCTACTGAAAGACGGTTGTGGGTCTAGGTGGTGATGTTTGGTAGCGATCGCGTGGAGGCTTTGGGTATGTGGACTGTGTGGAGGTAATTCACGGTGGTAAGGGCCTTGTGGTGTTCATTGCTGGTGGTGGCGGCAACCAATGGTCTTGACACGCACTATGCTGCGTTTGTAGAGGTGGCGTCTGGGCACTTGCCTGAGCCGGCAAGTGTTGGCTCTTGGCCTAACAGATGATGCCAACATGTTGGCCTCTAGTGATATTGGCATGAAGTTGTTGCTTCCGTGTTTGTGACTTTTTTTTTTTGGTGTTATTTGGCTTCCGTTACTACTGCTTTAATTTATCTGTTAGGTTTTCTCATGTATATCATTGCCTTAGTAGTTACGTTTTTAACTGTTGATTTGGTTCATTATCATCCTTGTCTTATTAGGATTTTTGATTAAAATATTGATTGTTTGTTCTATTTATTTTCATCAATGAGAATGTCACCTCTGTATACATGTATTGTTTTATTTGGCCTTTAAAAGACTTGCCCTAAACTTCGCTGCTTACCGTCCTCCGGTTATACACAGACCAAAAATAAAAAAATCGAGCACGCCTAGAGTAGTGTCGCCTAGGACCTGGAGGAGAATACAGTGCAAAGAATGCCAATCTTCATAGGATTTAGGAACCTTAAGCGTCTAAGGACAAATCACAAGGGCGGGCACTAGCCACACTAGTCAGCTAGTCCTACAACCAACGATTTGTTCTCACTTCATGAATGTACGGTTGAGATATTCTTGGGGTTTGCGATGCTCTGTGTCCAAACGCCGGCGTTCCTCAGATCTTCGGATGATCATGATCTGCACCTCACCCTTTATCAAAAGTCAACCATGTCAACAACAGTGCACCTATGAAATGATTGATTCACAACCAGCCCCCACTCTTCCTCTCTCTCTCTGAGAGTATTTGTTTGACAAAGGAAAAAGAAAAAACTAATTTCAAACAGAATATAAGAAAATACTATTTAAAAATGTTGGGAAAAAAGGTTCTGAAACACCCAAATGATCATTGGTAAATATGGTAAAATATCGTAAATACAGTGATCATCGTAGAGGAGAACGTTATTGAAAAATGACGGAATATCGGTATGAAAATATTGTGAACAATATTGCCATTACGATCTCCCTTTTTTTAACATATGACCATATGCAAAGCATTGCTAAAAATGTTGGCACATCACCAAAATTAGGTGCAGCTCTCAAGAGTCGTTTCAATTATGGGTAATATATATTCATATAAAAGAGAAGGTACTATGTGGGGAATTCTCATGAATATAGCATGTGGCTGAAAAATGATTCGGAAGCTTGACTATGACTTGTATATTGATATTTGTTTGGAATGGATGTCGTGGAATAGTACATGTATTCAAGTTATCCTTCTCAAAGTAAATACGAATATAGTTCGATTAGTCTAATATGCAATTTAAAGGTTCTTTTGTCTGTTAACCCGTTTACACATTTTCATATTCGTATCCGACTATATAATACTCCACCCATTTCTTTTTAAATCACCTTTTACTTGCGCATCTATTTAGGATATGAGTTTTATTTTATGAGCTTATTATTCTAGCCGCCCTCTTCTATGCACTCCATCGTTGTTATTGGTCCATGTCATTAGATTTTGATGACATCCGAGTCTATATATTTATTTTTTTCATTCTTTCTCTTTCTTTCCGACTGAAAATGTTCAGCTTAGGTTTCAACTTCAACATTTTCACCCAATGAACACATCCATTCTCTTGAACTCACAAGCGGGGTGATGATTGACAAGTCTTGTAGGAATTCATTGTTGAATCAACAATTAAGAACTTCATTAGTGAAAACAAAGGATGGAAATAAAGACCTTGTCACTGACCTGTCACACAATTTTAAGACTTTCGTCCTACAACATGTTTGCAATTGCCAATAAAAGAGTTTTAAACTTGGGGGGGGGGGGGGGGGGGAATTCTTAATTTATAGAGATATTATTATTAAATTTCTTGAGTTTAGGGATAAATAACACCCAATAACCGTGTCCTGTCATACTATATCTAATTGACCAAACGGGATGTAAAGAGTGTTAATTTTTTTTGTGAAAAGAGATATTTACCCGCCCTCCTTTTCCTTTCATTTTGTCGTTGTTATAATCCTTCTCTTATCACCACCATACCACCAAAGCGAGTGTCGTAGCAAGTCACAACTCATATCCTCCACCACTACCCAACACCTCACAACCCACCTATGCCATGCACGCCCATCTAAGTTGCGTTGTTATCTATCACGACACCATATCAATCTAACACCCCCAACTACCACAACACCACCACCAGTTATATGCGCCAAACATCGACACTGCATCACCCAACACCTCCAACCGCCATCGCCAACCACCACTAATCTGCACATGTACAGATACGTGCGCGTGCACACAGATCTGTGTACAACATAAACATATACACAAATTCGCACACATACACCCAAACATGTGCACACATTCACAGACCATCATCGTATTTACCCGCTCTGTCAGGATTGCCGGATGACCACCATAAACTACGCTCTATTCTTGTATTTAGTCATAGACCGGGTTCTAGGCCAGAGATGATGAGCTCCGCCTACCTCCTCACCTTTTCATTATGGCCGCACGTGCGCTCGGGCGAGAGAGAGAGAGAGAGAGAGAGAGAGAGAGAGAGAGAGAGAGAGCAATATATACATGTCTAAATACTTGAGGACATTGTTTGTATTATAAAAAATACCAAATAACCACGTCAGCCAAAATTGTTAGTTAGGGTCATGAAATGCTAACATTTAGGGAATTTGATATAATTTTTTTATACTTTGGATACGAACTTCTCTTTGTAAAAAACAATGTCTTTAACTGCAATTTACTCTTTACTCATAGAGTCTAGTGACAGTAGCCCTAATATCTACCAAAAGAAAAATAAGTAGATAATCCTATTAATGGAGCTGGGTTACTCAATCGGGTTTCAGTGAGCCTTTCTTGATTGCGACGCACTTATAGAGATGACCCAAGACCATTGAAGTGAATTCCTTTTGGCTTAAGACCAACCATCATAAGAATATCATTAGCAAAAGTAATCAATTCTCCACATCTTTATATCTCTATGACCACTGTCGCCGTTGTGTCGTCCTAATCACCACCACAATTTTATGGTGACCGTCACCTCCAAACTAGCCTGATGCATATTTAGGTTCTAAGTTGACAGAAATATTTTCTTACAAGAATTGTCAAAAGTTTACACGAGTTACTCGTGAGATATACCTTTAACTATAGTGAATGATGCTTTCTTATTTTTATTTATGACCAGTTGCTTAGAGTTTCATGGTTTGTAAGCAGGGAACGGACCTACGTGGTGAACGGGGGGGGGGGGGGGGGGACTTTTGAGTTTTCGAGAATTGCACCACGACCATGCTCCCGAGATCCCGTTCCCGACCCTGTTTCCCGAGACCCACACTCGACGTCACCACTCTCTCTCTCTCTTACCATGATCGTAAGTGACTGACCACCGGTGGACTGAGCTCTGGCAGACAGTGACGACTAACTATGCTACTCAGACCAGATTAGGATTTGCCTGGTGACGCATCAGATTAGGCGACGTCGCAACGGCGGTGACGAGATCTGGCCCCTCACTTTGCTTTTTGACTGTACTCCAAAGTCCGACCAGATCTGGCCCCTCACCCCTGCCGGCGACCGCGACTGAAGCCGCTTAACAACACCACGACGACTGACGACTGACGAGGGCCACGAGGCTCCCTGCTGTGGGTCTTAAATGTTCAGTTCAAATAAGAGGTGGGTCTTTAATGTGTCATGTATGGGCGTATGGCAGTACCAGGACCTGACCTGGGAAAGGGCAGTGATAAAATTAGTTTTGCTTTATTAGTTTGTGTCAAAAGCATTTTGTGTCTTCACAGCAAGTGTATGTGCTTTGTAAATTGTAATGAGAGAAAGGTAAACCAAACAAACATTTGAGGCTAACTAATGTTCTCTTCATCAGCAAGGTGAAAAACATATTGAATTGTGCAATGCAATATGATATATTGTGCCTTGTGATTTATCACTCAACCAAAAAATATTGTGCATTTGTGTAATGTATTATGTTAATTGTTTGACAAAAATATAAATGGATAACTGGATAAGGGTCTACACGGTTTTAATTAACTTTGAATAATTAAGATTGACTGAAAAATTATCAAAGTATTTTACTATTATTCCCAACCTACTTTGGTTGCACCCAAGGGCCCACCAGGGGTCCCGTTTTGCGCACACACGTGTTCACGTTTTTTAACGTTCTCAAGCCGGTCAAAGCAACCAAACTCAAGTCATGTGAATTGCTCGTGAAACACCTAAGGTGTGCCTTCCACCCTACCCTAGAGGGTCGGCCACCTTGGAGGGTCGGCCACCCTAGGGGGTCGGCCACCTTAGGGGGGTCGGCCACCTACCTTGACGACCGATGACCATCGTTTGCAGTCGTCTCGTCGTAGTCATGATGACCGTCGTTCGCAGCTGCGCTTCGTCGCCGCGACAACCGTCGCTCTCTGCAGCGTTCCGTCGCTGCGACAACCGTCGCTCGCGATAGCGCTTCGTCGCCGCGACAACCATTTTTTACAGCCGTGTGCCGTCCACGCAACGCTCGCCGTCGCCTACGCGTCGGCTTTGAGGTGCCCGTCACCTGTGGTCGTGTGACATCTGTTGTCGCCCGAGCCCGACTTTGCGACAATCATTCCTTACGCCCGCGCTCTGTCTCCACAACCCCCGTCGCCCGAAAGTCACTCCTCGACCCCCGTCACCCGGATGTCACTCTGCCACCCCAGTCGCCCAGACGTCACTCCGCTGAGCATATGCGTTGCACCGCTGATACAGCTGCACCCCTGGCTTTTGGTCACACTACCATGCCCCCGAGCACCATAAACACTTCACCGCGCCCGTGTGCCATCTTCATGACATATGCCCCGGCACCAGCTATTATCCCGTGATGATCGTCGCCGCGCCCATGGTCCACAATCATGTTATATGCCCCTGGGCACGACTTTCATTCACCACACCATGCACCCCCGCCATGGACGTGGAACTTGTTTCGACCCACTCTCCAGAGTGTGCAGCATCCTGCGGGGATAAACTATTCCTCCGGGATACTATTTCTGTCAGGGAGCTTTTCAACTCCCCTTCTTTTAGGTAGACGGCTCCTCCGGGATGCTACCTCGGCCAGTCGGGTAGAAAGATCCTCCAGGATACTACCTTGATGCTCTCCGAGTGCTCCGGCACAAGGACTCACCTGCGGAGATAGGCTCGCTCTCTAAGACACTATCTCCGCCAGGGAGCTTTTCAACTCCCCTTCCGCCAGGTAGACTGCTCCTCTGGGATGCTACCTCGGCCGGCCAGGTAGATGGCTCCTCCGGGATGCTACCTCGGCCTGTGGAATAGGCGACTCATCCGGGACACTATCTCCCCTAGGGAGCTTTTCAACTCCCCTTCTGCCAGGTAGACGGCTCATCTGGGATGCTACCTGGCCTGTCGGGTAGACGGATCCTCCGGGATGCTACCTCGACGAGCTCCGAGTGCTCCGACACAAGGACTCACCCGCGGGATAGGCAACTCCTCAAGGACACTATTTCCCCCAAAGTGTTGTCGTGACTGGCCTACGTGCTCTAGCACTAGGGGCTCGCGTCGGCACCCCTAGGGACTATGACCCCTGGTCACTCCGAGATGGGAGCAGGTCTTCGGAAGGCATCGCGCCTAGTCCACCTGGCAGCTGGGCATCGGGTCTTCCCCACCCTGCCAGGCCTGTGGGACTCTGCAAGGGCTTGGATTGGTGGCTAGATCAAGGGGGTTCTCTGGCCACGCTGACACTGTGGGAGCCAATCTTTTGGAAAGACAAAGGTGTGCGGGGCAGGCCGGGTGAATATGCGATTCGACAGTCCGTGGAGCACCGGCAGTTGTGGACCCTCTCGGTAACGTGTCACTCCCAGGGAGCGCCACGTGTCGCATGACGACATCATCATCTTAACCTCTATAAATAGAGGTCTTGAGAATTCATTTGGAGGACTTCAGATTTTCAGATTCTCAGAATTCTCTCTCACTTTCTCTTTCTCTCTTTAGAATTCTAGAGAGAGAAACATAGTTGGACCCCTGACACTGGACCCAAGCATCGGATTGTGACTGTCGTCGTATATTCACCGTGTGTCGTCGCCCTCACAGCACTTGTTCAACCTTTACTGTGTCCCACATCAACATACTTGGTATTTGACTCGAACTGTATTCCTTGTGGCACCTCTACGTCGACTACGAACTCACTTTCCTTGACATCAACTATAAAATCGTTATTATAGACATCCTATTAATCATACATTATTTGGACAATTTGTCATACTAGTCCTACTCTGAAAAGTTTTATCTGTACATGATCTTTCATAGCTTTTGACTGATTTTTTTGAACAAAGTAAAATTTAATTTTTTAAACTGATTATAATTTTTTGAAAAGTTTACTTCTCAAAATCACAGCTACTCATGCGCCCAAAGTATCAATGATAAACAATACTCAGAGTTTTTTGTTATTTGACAATATTCAGAATTTTTTTGTTATTTGACAATACTCTAATTTCTCCTTTTTTTTTCTCCCTTGTTATCAAATTAACGCAGGCATAGGGAGGTTTAGACCAACACCTACATTGGTGGCTGCAATTACTTGTCATAAAACCTCATCAGTTGTTGTGACTCATTGACTCTCTGAGGTAATACTTTAGTTTTAGTTTAACATGTTAATTTTAATTTAATATGTTAACATGTTAAATAAAAAATAATATTGAATTCAATATAATTTTCGCATCCCTTAAAAAAAATTATTGGTTACGTCCCCAGTTTGTAAGCCTATAACATGTTTAGGTTCCATGTTGAAAGAAATAGGCAGTGCAAACTGTGACCGGTAGGTTGCAATAATTTTTTTTCCATATACTTCTATTGGTGGCTGGTTTATGCTAATAAAAGCACCACCTTTTTTTATTTAATTAGCCGTGTTGGTTAATTAACTTTCATAAACCATACTGCATACAAAATATACACCAAAATTGTCTCTATCAAAGATCCAACAGCATACAGTCAGGATTATAACGCATCGTGTAGCCGTCATGTTGTCCTAATCACCACCACATATTTCTGATCACCGTCACCTTCAAACCAGCCTGACCTCTTCTTTTGTCGCCCTGAAACTGAACTTAGTAGCCTGCTACCCTAATCGCTTGGCAATCCCACACTGCCATCTTTTTTTATTAGATATTTTCATCTCCAACCGATGCATCAACCACCACCCTCGTAAAACCTTGAGATTTGAAAAAAAAATATAAAAATGTGATTACACAGTTCCCTCGCAAAATTAAGGGTTGAGATGAGCTGAGCCAATTATTGAGGTGATTGACTAGGCATTAAGGTGTTTTGACCAAGGCGAGCGATACGGGAGATGGACTAGGCGACCGAATATGCATTGAGGCGACCAACGAGGCAGGCCGAGTGGTTGACTAGATTTAAGGCATGTTACGGCGCATGCAACAACGTGTTAGTTAAACTCGGTGTTTGAGGCATTGATGCTGGCGACCAGGCATTGAGCCGAAGCATCACGGTGATTATGGAATTTTGTGGTTGTTTGTCATCTTCTTTTCATGAAGATAAATGTTTTTGATTGGTTTTCATGTAATTTGAGATGATGGATAGAGAGAGGAAAAGGAGGAAGGTGATTTACCCATCCATAATCCCCAGTGAAACTGAATAGAAGTTGATGATCTAGCAAAAGGAACTGAAACCAGATTAAGCTTTGAACAAACATGACCTAATTGAAGCTTTTTGTTAAGGATGAGGTTGAGGTTGAGTAAAGAGGCCGGTTTGTCGATTGTGGGAATTGGGTAGCGAGGAAGAGTAAGAGGAGGGGATGTGATAATGAGTCCCTTGACATTGCAGACAAGAAATCACAAAATATAAAATTCAGAAACTTTAACATAATTGACCAACATTTCTTATTTAGTGTATTAAAGTTGAAGTGCGAATTTTCCTAGGATGGAGGGCGAATATTCCTAGGATAGAGGGAGTAAGCGTCTAAGCGAAACACACTGTTACGCAACACCAAAAAGATCCGAGCCAAATTTAGGGACTATTCTTCAACCGGTCAAAATATTATCATGCAAAGAGAAACTTACCTAGTTCACTTGTACTTTGGACATGAAAAAACAGCTATATCCCCATTACATCTATCAAATTTGCAGGATAAACACAAATCATGGAACAAGAAGATGATGGGAGGGTGGCTCCCGAACTTGTAGCTTAACGATGCACTTGTAAAGCACAAAGAAATTTCAGAAGGGCCAAACAAATTCTTTACAGGTCAGCTATTGTCAGACACACAGAGCTCCTTGTTCCTAAATTGTTTTTTCGGTGCTAACGTTCCCCATCATCCAACCGTAAATACTGGGCCACATCAATGGAGCTTAACTCTGAGAGCAGTCAGAGTTTGATCAGACCATCTTTATGCTACTTTTGGAAAATTTGACGAGCATGAATTTCTATACATGTACTGCATTCAATATCATAAGGCTGCCACAATGAATGCTGCTTGCAAGCTTTACTCGGCTTCATTCAAGAAATGAACAGGAACAAAAGCTCCTCTGACAAGTGACCTCAGGTCGGGTCGGCTGGTTTATTAACTTGACTCGAGCTGGAACGTCCATTGGCGCTCATTTCCCTTTAAAAGCTGAGCTCAAACACGATTATAGCTTGTTTAATTAGAACCTGTTTGTCGAGCTCGAGCTTGAATAAAAAGCTTGTTTGTTTAACTCAGATTTGCACTATTACATTGTCAAGTCGAGCTAGAGCGGTAGCAAAACTCGATTCAAGCTCAACTAGGGCCGGATGGTTTACAGAAAAAATTGTCCTAAGCAATACTATATCTTGAATTTGCAGGAGGAAGGGAAACAGCTATGGGACAGATATTGTTGAAACTGGGAAAAGGTAACTTCGTTGCTTAAGAGTGTTAAATATAACATATCACAGTGAACAAAAATATTAACTTTTCAACCCACATGCAAGCTAGGAAAGCAAAAAGGCTATCAAAAGCCAATATTTCTTAAAGATGAAGTCAGGGAAAATAACTACTCAAGTAGGTGTATTCAAGTGTGTTAGCCTGTTTCATAAGTGATACCAAAATGTGGACCCTAAGTCCTACCGATAATAATCAGTATATTCAACAGTCTTACAATACATAAATTAAAATGACATTACGAAAATGGAGCTATCCAAAACCCATGCCTACTGGCATAAAACTTACACAGTAGTCAATTTGTAATACGTGCCTCTCGCTAAGTCCCTTCAACTCAATCGTGCAATTTTTCAAAATTTGCCTAATCTGAACTTCCTCTCTTAAGAAAAGCATCCAAGTGAACTGCAATAATTTATGAAACTGATCGTACGACAAAACCTATTATATTATCCAGTCCTTTTTGTCTCTACAAAGGGAGTATAAACATTAAGAGTCCACAAGCAAGACATTACCTTGATGAAGTATGATGCTTAAAGGTCTTACTCTTGCAGCTATACCGAGACACTTATCTTTGAAGTACCAGCAGCTGAGCATGATCGCAAGTTAAGTGTGGTGCAAGCTCAGAGCTGCGTGAACCATATGTGTTTATAGGTGACAACTATCTGGACTGCAGTTGGTATAGGCTTTGGTACTGCATCTTTCTAATTATTCATGTTATCTCTGTTTCTTTCATATGTGGAGCAGCTGCAGCCACAACAAGGACAACTGATACCAAATAATCTGAACCTATCTACTGTCCAATCATTCGATTAAGGAGAATATCCAAGAAAAGACCGGCAAGATAAGTTCGTCTCAACTGCCTCTAGCTTATCAAGTTTCGTTCGCGAGGCAATTCCAAGTCAATACTAACAAAGAGATAAATGCCAACTCTGTGTAACAGAAGCAACAAGGAGACCAACGACCCCCTTATAATCATAGCAATCAGATTGAGGATTATTTTATACCATTTAATATCCGTTAACCCTGTAGCTCTCATGTCTTAACTTGTAAAGGTGGCCAAAGTAAATGCATCTCAAATGAAGATTATTGCCTGTGCAAAGTTCATCACTTAGCAGATTTGAAACAACCTTATTCCGGCGAGCTGTAACATAGACCACTTATCTGTTGAGAGTTAATCTTGATTCTACATAATTATGATATTTGATGAGAAAGAATCATGACATGAATAAACGAAGAGAAGGTGAAAAGTGAAAAGTTATGGGAGTTACTCATAACCTATGAGTGATTAATTAAGAAGACGAAAAATGAAAGGTTTTGAGAGTTATCTTTAGGAGATAAATGAGTCTTTAAAATGTCTTTCTATGAAATAGTATAAATAGGTACATCTCCTGGTCATTTGATATTAGAGTGGAATGAAAAGAGTGAGTGAGTAAGTTGTTTTATAGAAGTGTTGATTGAGTAGAGAAAAATATTCAAGTGTGTTTCTCCTCTCCTCTCCTCTCCACTTCCTCATCCTCTACCATAATACTCAAAGTATTTTCGCTGTACATCTCATATATTGTGCCCATTACACAACAAAGTGATATCAGAGCGGAGGTCCTAATGGCGGCAATAAGTGGAGCATTTTCCTTTTCAAAGCTCGCGAAAGACAACTATGAAAGGTAGAGCATCCAAATGAAAACTTTTCTTGGTGACCAAGACATTTGGGATGCCACGGAAGAAGAATATGTGGAACCGAAAAACACGGCCGGTGCTAGCCAAGCCGTGAAGAAGGTTGCCAAAGAAGCCCGAGTAAAAGATCAAAAAGGCTCTTTCACTCATCCAATTTGGTGTCAATGATAATATTTTTTAGCGCAGGCCACCACAGCGAAGAAAGTATGGGATACGTTGGAAAATGCTTTCAAAGGCGTCAATTAGGTGAAAAGGGTACGGCTCCAAAGCCTTCGAGGTGAATTTGAGTATTTATAAATGAGAGATTCCAAGACGATTTTTGACTACATTTCGAGAGTTCTCTCAGTTGTGAACCAATTTGAGAGAAATGGTGAAGAGATGGAAGATAGTCGAGTGGTCGAGAAGATCCTTCGATCTCTGGATTCAAAGTTCAACCATGTAGTTGTTGCCATCGAGGAGTCCAACGACATCAACATTAGGACAATCAATGAGCTCTCTGGAAAATTGCAAGTACATGAGGACAATATCAAAAGGAGGAACAAAAAGCCTATCGAGCAAGTTCTTCAGGCCAAGATGAATATCAACGAGAGGAAGGACGGTGCCGACAAGAATCAAGGTGGTCAAGACAGAGACTGTAGAGGAGGTCGTAGTCGAGGTTGTGGCAAAGGCCGTGGTGGACAAAATCGGTACAACAATAATGAATCGAGTTCGGAATTTCATTCATCGAGAGGACAAGGTCGAGGAAGATGTGGCTATTACCAGCGCCAAAATAAGAAAGACGTTGAGCATTTCACATGCCATCGATACGGACACTACTCTTGGAAGTGTCGAGACGATCCAAAAGAGGAAAATGTGAAGGCATGTAGAAGAAAATAAGGTGGGTGATGACATGGTCCTGTTGGCACACGATGGATCAAAAGAAGAAAAAGAGAATTTTTAGCATCTCGATACTGGTGTCAGCAATCACATGTGTGGCTACAAACACATGTTTATCGAGATCGATGAATCGATGACGGGAAATATTATATTTAGAGACATGTCTAAAATTCCAGTCAAAGTCAAAGGCAAAATTCTGATCAATTGAAGAATGGAGGCCATCAGTTCATCTCATATATTTATTATGTTCCAGAGATGAAGGCAAACATTTTGAGCATGGGCTAACTATTGGAAAAAGGCTATGACATCCATATGAAAGACAAATATCTTTATTTGAGAGATGATAGAGGAAGCTTGATTGCTCGTGTTTCGATCTTGAGCAATAGGATGTTCTTGATGAATATCCATCATGATGCGTCTAAATGTTTGAAGGTTGTTTGATAACCAATCATGGTTATGGCATTTGAGGCTTGGACATCGATAGACCAACAAGACCAACTAGGCCACCTCTGTAGGGGTTGTCTTGTCAGGAAGCAACATCGACACAGTTTCCCAAAGAGTCGATATCGAGAGCAAAGGCACCGTTGGAGTTGATACACACTGATTTGTGTGGTCCAATCAATCTAGCATCTCTTGGTAAGAACATATACTTTTTACTATTCATTGATGACTATAGTAGGAAAACATGGGTTTATTTCCTCAAGCAAAAGTTAGAGGTGTTCTCAACCTTCAAGATGTTTAAGGCTCTTATTGAGAAGTAGAGTGGATATCATATCAAGGCAATGAGATCCGAGGAGAGTTCACATCTAAAGAGTTCAAGGAATTCTGTGAAGAGACTGGCATCCGTCGATCGCTTACCATTCCATATTCACCCCAACAAAAAGGAGTGGTAGAAAGAAAGAATTGGTTAATAGTGAACATGACTAGAAGCATGTTGAAGAGAAATAATTTGCCCAAGGAATTTTGGGCTGAGGGCGTAGACTGTGCGGTCTATTTATCAAATCGATGTCTGACAAGGAGTGTGTGGAATCAAACACCATAAGAAGCTTGGACTGGATACAGTCCAAGTGTGTCCCATTTGAAAGTGTTTAGAAGCATTGTATATGTGCATGTTCCTGATCAGCAAAGGAAGAAACTCGATGACAAAAGTAAGAAGTTCATCTTTATCGATTACAGTCAACAGTAAAAAAGGTACAAGTTATACAACCCTGTTTGCAAGAAAATGAAAGTAAGTCGAGACGTGACTTTCGATGAGAAGAGCTCGTGAAACTGGACTGATCAAGACAAGGAGCAGTATGTTTTCTATCCAATTGATACGGATAGAAAAGAGATAGAAGAAAATTCGATAGAACCTATGACTCCCTCGAGTCCAGCATTTCCAACTCAATCAAGCCCCACATCATTAGCATCATCAGTCGATAGTCTTGTTAAGACAGGACCACAAGGCAAGAGATCTCTAGAAGAGATTTATGATGACTTGAATCGGAACCAAAATATGTTATGTCTCTTAGCTGATATTGAGCCAATTGATTTTGAGGAAGCATCAAGGAGTGAAAAATGGAGGAAGGCCATGAATGAAGAGATCGATGCCATCGAGAAGAATGATACTTGGGAGCTGACGACTCTTCAATTGGGAAAGAAGCCCATTGGTGTAAAATGATTTTATAAAGTGAAGAAAAATTCCAAAGGCAAGGTTGAGAGAAACAAAGCAAGGCTTGCTGTCAAAGGATACAAAAGGGCTGGAATCGACTATGATGAAGTCTTCGCCCTAGTCGCTTGATTGGAAATGATACGACTGTTGATATCTCTAGCAGCTTTAAACAACTGAGAGATCCATCAAATGGACGTGAAGCTAGCCTTCCTTAATGGTTTTCTTGATGAAGAGGTATATATTGAATAACCTGAAGATATGTTGTTCGAGGCCATGAAGACAAAGTGTTAAGGCCGAAGAAGGCTTTGTATGGGTTGAAGCAAGTACCAAGGGCGTGGAACAGTCGCATCGACAAGTATTTTCAAGAGAGAGACTTTAAGAAGTACCCACACGAGCATGCCCTCTACTTCAAGGTGAATGGAAAAAGTGACATCTTGATAATCTGTTTATATGTCTATGATTTTATCTTTACAGGTAACAATGTGAAGATGTTTAATGTTCTCAAGAAGGAAATGGCCAAGGAGTTTGAAATAACTGACATCGGCTTGATGTCATATTATCTTGGGATTGAAGTAAAGCAGAGAGATGATGGAATTTTCATCTCGCAAGAGGCATATACAAAAGAAGTATTGAAGAGGTTCAATATAGAAAATTGTAATCCAATCAATATTCTGATCGAGATGGAAAAGAAGTTGTCGAGACACATAAAAAAGGTCTGATCGATCGGACCTTGTTCAGAAGCTTGGTTGGTAGTTTGAGGTATCTGAAGTGCACAAGGCTTGATATCCTATATGCAGTTAGTTTTGTCAGTAGATATATGGAGAATCCGACAACTTATCACTTCAAAGTAACGAAAAAGATACTTCGGTACCTTAAAGGTAAATTGATCTTGGCATATTTTATCCTGCATCAGGTGATATGAAATTAGAGGGATATAGTGACAGTGATTGGGCTAGAGACGTGGATGATCGAAAAAGTACAGCTGGATTCATTTTTTTATTTTGGTGAAGCAGCATTCAAATGGACATCAAAGAAGCAATCGATAGTAACTCTATCGACATGTGAAGCTGAATATGTGGCTGCAACATCGACTATTTGCCATGCGATATGGCTCAAGAGTTTGCTCACGGAGCTAAGTTTTAATCAAGATGAATCAACACAAATTTATGTTGATAACAAGTCAACCATAGCTCTTACTAAAAATCAACTCTTTCGTGTTCGAAGCAAGCACATCGACACATGGCATCATTTCATCCGTGAGAGCATTGCTAAGAAACAAGTCCAAGTCAAGTTTATGAAATCTGAAGACCAAGTTGCAGATATCTTCACAAAGCTTTTGAAAAGAAAAGTCTTTGAGAAGCTACAGAGTCGACTTAGAATGAGAGAAAAGCTTAAGGGGGCTTGTTGAGAGTTAATCTTGATTCTACATAGTTATACACTTGATGAGAAAGAATCAAGACGTGAATAAATGAAGAGAATGTGAAAAGTTATAGGAGTTACTCATAATCTATGAGTGATTTAATAAGAAGATGAAAAGTGAAAGGTTTGGGGAGTTATCTTTATGAGATAAATGAGTCTTTAAAATGTTTCTATGTAATAATATAAATAGGTACATCTCCTAGTCATTTGAGATTAGAGTGGAATGAAAAAAGTGAGTAAGTTGTTTTATAGAAGTGTTGATTGAGTAGAGAAAAATATTCAAGTGTGTTTCTCCTTTCCACTTCCTCCTCCTCCACCATAATACTCAAAGTATTTTTGCTGCATACATCTCTTATATTGTACCCATCATGCAACATTATCCATGCTGTCTCATTGACAAGCTGTAACATCTCGTCACTTGGTTCCCATTTAATAACTAATACCGTCGTGCTATCATGATAGTCTTATGAAGACCTTGGTTAAAAGCAGTTTCTTCGACCATCACGTCCCTTCAATCTATTCTCATGTTGTTCTGAACATATCTCAGTGTGGGTGTAGGTGTTTGTCTGCATCGAGGGAGAGAGGGAGAGGGTGGGAGGGAGGGAGGGGGAGAGAGAGAGAGTATTCAAAGTGTAGGCCGATGCTACAAAAACTTCTGCTACAAAGCAGCTTGGATACTAATGCTTTATTTGAAAAGTAAGACAAGATAATCTAGACGTGAAGTTGACCAATACAAAATTTTAACAATACTAGGGATTTAAGTGTGTGTGTGCGCGCTAGGGATTTAAGTACTCAAAACCTAGAAATGTTTCAGAGACCATGCTACAGGAGGCAGAGAGCAATCAACCCTTTCCTTGGAAACCAGAGGACTTTATTCAAAATTTAAAGTTGAGTCACACATTGTGGGGTGACTCTCTACACATAGCAAGATACATGACGGTAGACAAATAAATGGGCTCATGGTCCCATCACTGGTATCATATTGCTGATCGCCCACCTGTTTTACCATTAAGTCCACACAAATATTGGTGTCCTTATATACATGGGACACATACACCTGCCAAGGTCATCTAAGAAGCTCCCTGCAATCCAACACCAAAGTCACAACGTTAGGGGGGAAGGGGTCATGTGTAGAAGCATGTGGACAACACTATTGTTGTCCACTTCTTGATTTTCTTCCCATGCAAGGAATAGGCCATCACGGACAACCCACAATTCAACGATATGGTTGTTACTCATAGGTATTTTCTGTGAGCAACCCATTAATCATTTTCTAGTGTGGTCATGGATCAGCGCTGCCATTCTAGCATAGCCCAAATTTTTAGAGACGCCACCATCCATATTCAGTTTAACCCAATTTGAGGGGGGGGGGGTGTCCACCCTACTTGAACAACCCTTTTGGAAGCCCTTATAGTTTCCTCACGATTATCAAAGATAGATAAGCATTAGCTTGAGACGTGGCTTCCTTGATTTTGTATGTCGTGGTTGGGAAAGATTGACGGAAGAGGGCAAGTTGATTCCGATGTTTCCAAATAGTTTCCAGAAGGAATGGAGATAGGGTATTCTAAGGTATCTTGTGGGGGGTTCCTGGGCTTGAAACGCATCGCATTGTCCTTGCATCAAGTTGTAAAAGACATGTTTGGATGAATAGTTGTGAGGGTATGTAGTTAGAATTGGAGTTTGAGCGTGGACCAGTAATCTTTTTGACGGGGGCTATGGTTCACAATCTCGCTATTTCTGCACCCATGAGGGAAAATTTTATCATTAAGCAAGTGGAGGTTGTGTAGAACTGGAAGAGCTTGGTGGTTGTATTTTCAGAGGGAACTTTGGAGATGTGGGGGGCAAAGTACCATCCACATCTAATTCAGAATATCAGTATGGTGCTCAGTTTTGTGCGTGAGACTGTTGCACGCAGATTTTACTGTGCAGTCCCATTTATCTAAAGGCCAGATTAGTGTGTTAGTTGTGTCGTGACAGCTTATGGTTTAAGGCACCTGGTTTCCAGCCCGAATAATCTATTTCTAGAAGACAAAATTTTTTGACTTGTAGGTAGCCTCCTAAAGAGAGTATTGACTGTAGTATTTGTTTTTAAGGAGTTTTAGCCAATGATACTCAGGTAATTTTCAAAGCCACCAAACCAGGTTCATGAACATTGCTCTGTTGAAGAGAGGGGTGGTGTGAATGCCTAGCCCTCCATCAGCTTCTTGTCTAGTGATTTTGTGCCAATTGAGGGCATGCCATTTTTTTACCCGTATCATTGTGACCTCAAAGAAAATTTCTGTTGAGAGAGTCAAGTTTATGGGTTGTGGTCTCAGGGAGGATATAAGATTGCATAAAGTAAAGGGAGTCGAGTATAACACCAATTTGATGAGAGCAATACGGCCTGCGAAAAATAGAGTCTTCATTTTCCAAGCCGTCCAATTTAGAACTTACTTGATCTAAAAGATAGTTGAAATGATGCATAGGGAGTCGACTTTGGCGTAAGGGAACCCCTAGGTATTTGTCAAGACTATCAGCGGCGTGAATGCTAGACTTTTGGCAAAAGATATGCCAGATCTCCCGGGAAGTTTTCTTTGTGAAAAGGATTCTTGATTTCTTGAAATTGATGTTTAGGCCCTCTTGTCTACTAAAGGATCTAAAAATGTTGAAAAAGTGATTATAGTTGCCTATAGTCGCTCACCCCAGAAGGAGAATGTTATCAGCAAAGAGTAGGTAGGAGAACCCCATACCCGCCTGGCCATTTTAATCGGATGGATAAGCTTATTTTCTTCGGCACTAGTGAAAGTCAAGGAAAGTTCAGTGAGGCAAGGAATAAGCCAGGTAGGGGGAGAGAGGTTCCCCTTGTCTTATCCCAATGGCCGAGAAGAAAAATTCCGAGGGGTTTCCCCGCCACAGGACTGCATACTAGATAGACAATACACAACTCATACGAAGGTTAATAAAAGAAATAGAAAAATCATATTTTATGAGTGTAGAATAGACATCCCAATTGAGCTTGTCGTAGGCCTTTTTGAGATCAAGCTTAGCCATAAAGAGCCCTTTTTGCCAGCTTTCTGATGAATGTTATGTAAAACCTTATCTGCGATAATGATATTGTCAGCTGGACGACAACCCTTTCAGGAAGCTAGTTTGGGTTGGATGGATAATAGAGTCGATTAGAGGCTGAAGCCAGTTAATGATTATATAGGTGATGATTTTGTAAAGGCTGATAGGACGGAAGTGAGTGACTTTTTGTGGAATAGCAATCTTAGGGATGAGGGCTATGTGCATTTGATTTAAAGTTAGCGAAACTTTTTGATTTTGGAAGCAACTTTTTACTAACCCTATACTGTTAACTCCAAAAATATCCCAGAATTTTTGGAAAACTCCAGGTTGATAACCATCAGGCCAGGGGGCCTTGTATGGTCCCATTCTAAAAAGAGCAACCTTTCAATGTCATTTGGAAGGTTCTCAAGGTGGCTGTAAGACGGTTTTGGGCAATAGTCAGGAGGAGAGACCCAGTTTTGATCTCTATGTGTGTACTTTTCCACCTCTTAAAGGTTTGCCAAGTGATTTTTAAACAGCTCTTTCAATTGTGATCCAGACGTCCTAGTTGTTTTAAAGGTATCAATATGGTTTTTTTCTATGGCGTGTTAGCGTGGTCATATGGAAGAAATTGGTATTACAGTCACCATCACAAGCCCATTGAATTTTGGCTCTAAGTTTCTAGTATTTGTATTCTTGGCCAAGGATCGTATGGTATCTGTGCTGAAGGTCTTGTTTAAGAGACGTGAGAAAGTGAGAGTAATTGGCAGCTAGGGATTTTTGAATTCTCGTCAGCCGAGAAAGGATTTATGCTTTTGATTTTGAGATGTCTCCAAAAATATCCTTTTGCCAAATGGCAAGATGACTAGATAAATTATCCAGTTTTTCGCTGAAATCAATTAAATCAAGAGAGATGTTTGGCCAATTTCTACGAATGGTGAGCTTTAGATATAGCTATGCAAACCAAGCAGTCTCGAAGTGGAAAGGGCGTCTATGAGTCTCCCACATAATTTTCTGATTACAATGAAGGATAATAGGGTTATGATCTGAATGAGTTCTTTGAAGGTGGATGATTTGAGCGTTCCAGTACATGTTTAGCCAAGGTTCATTAGCCAGAGCTTGATCAAGCCGTTCTTAGATAAAGTCATGTCAGGTAAACTGACAGTTTGTCCACGTAAAAGGAGGACCTTGGAAACCTAAGTCTAACAGATTAGAACTATTAATGAAACTCATAAAAGTCCTAGCCTATTGCATGAAGAAAGGGCACTCCTTTTTTTTTTGGATGTCCTACAATTACATTCAGATCGCTCATCAGGAGCCAAGGCAAATTATGAGAGTGTTTTATGTTTAACATATCAAGCCACAGATGATCACACAATTGATTTATAGGCGACGCATAAATTGCAGTTAACAGCTAGGATTGGGTGTTACTTACCTGCACACGGCATGGAGTGCTTATGGGGATTTATGGATGATGTCAATATGTAACTTGCTTGGGTGCCAGAGTAGCCAGATTCTTCCATGGTATCCATTACCACCCATTCGGTGATTATGGGTAAATCCTTGAGAGTTCACAACTCGTTTCGAGGCCTCAATGGTGATTTTTGTTTCCAGCAGAATCATTGCTTCCTGTTTATGTCACTGAATGAGGTCTTTGACATGAAGAGTGAAGCGGTGGTTTCCCGCTTCATTGCAATTCCAAGTAATACAATTCATGATTTTTGGGTTAGGGAAGGTTCATTAGTCATACTGCATAGTCTTCTATGGCCAGAGGCTTATTTTCATCCATCTCGCCAAGTGAAAATTTCTCCAATTCTCACCCTGATCCTCTGTACTCGGAGGGAGAAGGGTGGGTTTTCGGCTCTTTCTCGCCAAAGTATATGGTGGTAACGGCTATCGGTAACGTGAGGTGAGAGAAAAAGATGTTATTTAGCAATTCGTGACCTGCATTTAGCAGCAATTCGATATCTCCCAGGGCAACATAATTTGTTGGTCATCTATGGTAGGGAATCCTGTGCCAGGTGTTGGACATGTGGCAGAGTTGGTTTTGGGTAGAGAAGTCCAGTCCTATTCGGCGTTGCTGCTGGTGAAATAGAGTCGGGTTTGGTATGGGGATGGCTATGGTGAAGAGCGGTGGATTCTATGGAGGGAAGGTGGTCATCAGAGATCTGTGTGGAGGTAGAGGGACATTTAGATTGAAAGGTTCCAAGGAAGGGTGTCGCAGTGGACGATTGACACTGGGAGTGGTTCTCAAGGCAGGTAGGGGTGTTGGTTCCTGAGGAGGTGGTTTCTGTGGGGGCTTCCAAGAATGAGGGTTAAGCGGTAGAGAGGCACGGTGATTGTCCCGAGTCCAGCTGTTATGAGCGAGAGCTGTTGGCCGCATGGTGGTAGGGTCTGTTGGAGGTAGGTGAATGTGGGTTAGTAGGGTTAAACTATGTACTTGATTTGAATCATCGAGTTTAAATAGAGGATTGAAGCAAGGGTTCCCTTTAAAAATGGTGGTCTAAATTAACTCCAGCATGATTGCTTTAAGGTGATTGAGCGAAGAATTGACTTTTTGGGTTTGGGAAGGTGCAGAGACGCTGGTTTCTGTGGATTTTTTATTATCTAGCAAGGCATTCTCAATGGCTTCTATAGGTGGAGATGAGCAGTGGTAAGGTTTCTGTGGCCCATACGTATTATGGGTTTTACTTTTAAAGTGTATTGGGGCTGAAACAATTATTATTAAGGGTTAGTGGAAAAGAGGCTTTTGGTATAGAGCCTTTTGAGGCGTGGTGCAAAAAAGAGTCTCTGAGAATTCAGGGGGTGGTGTCCGTGGATCCCTCATAGGCAGAGGTTACATGTAAGTAGGTTGCCTGGCCATCCTCTTGCAGGTGGCTAATTGGAGATTTGGCACTTGACCGTTTATAATGTTCCTGACAGTCCTCGTACCGACTGTTGATCGGAGATTTGGCGCTTAACTATTTGCAGTGTTGCCGGCAATCTTAGTTCCGATGGTTGATCTAGGCTTTGGCAGCATGGTTGTATGGCACAACACTGTGGATTATCAGTGGTGGTCGGTCAGAGTCACCTTCGAAGATTTAGTCTCATTACAGCGGCACGTCACCAGAGTCCAGAGCTCTTCGTCTACATGTCCGGCAATAAGTGACTTTTAGGATTGTGTCTGGCTGTTTAAATTGGTAGATCCCATTAGAGTTGGGATTGGCTTGCTCTGTGGTTGAGGGCGAGGATCTGTCATAGCTAGATTTCCGATCGGACAGTCGTCGGTGGAGTATTCGATGCAGTTACATCATCGACAGAGATATGAGAGATTTTTGTATTGTAGATTTTGAATAAATTTCCCAATTTTGGTTTTTTTGAACAAAGGGGATTGAGTGACCTAGATACAGATTCGGGTAACACGGCCACTTGTTATGGATGTTGTGATTGTGTTGATGCGTAGTCGATTGCCGATCCTCTTCCCTACGAGACTGAGAGTTTTTCGATCAAAATATCCATAGAGAGTCCACTGAGTCTCACCCAAACTACTAGAGTTGCAGTTTTTGGGTATTTTGATCGAAATTGTGGTCACCAGATACCGCTGAGTCTTAGGGCAATATTGGTATCAGCGAAAAAAACACCGAAAAGGTTGATAATGAGGGTCTTCTTCCAAGGTTATCTAATGCGTGCTTTGATTGTGGCATTGAGGTGAACGACTAGAGTATCTAAGTTGGTTGTGTAGGTAGGAGGTGACTCTAGTTCATCATCGTCACTGTGAGTATCTTCACCAAGGATCATACCCATGGCGTCATCTCTAGTATGTTATAGTAAGGTATCTTTGAAGGATACTACGGGTGGGTTTGCAGGTAAGGTGTGGTTGTTGATTGCTATTGTAACCGGTTGAATTTCAAAGAATTGGAGTGCGAGCGATGGTTCCTTAGTAGAAGAAGACCAGAAGATCCTTCAGGCATTAGAAATAAATCAACCATGCTGCAAATAATTATGACATCTATGTAGGAATTCTTAAACTTCAAATTGAAGCAAAGTCCAATCATTTGTGCAACTATTTTATAAAACTTGGAGGCACCTTATTTATTTATTGTCAGCAAAGCATGCTAGCCACAAGTCTACACCACAATGTTGAAGTTGTTTGTGCCTTGCAATCCAAGCCTTCCAATCATAGAATATTTACACCGTGACCTACAAACTGTTTCATGATCACAAAGGAATATTTACACCCAAAATGTAACTAAAGCCTTCTAAAAAGCCCATCGTGAGTTTCATAGTCATCCAAATATGTTTCTCTTTTACGCGACTTATGCATGTGCAGTTCATTAGTCCACTTACGAGAAGAAAGTTGTAGTAATGCAAAAAAATTACACTTGCAAAGTGCCAGTCCGTTTGATTACGACAACGTCTACTTAATTAGAGCAATCATCATGGAGAAGGCATTCCATACAAGCATCTTCACCATTTAGAATAGGCATCTACTTAATTGAAGCCTTCCATACAAAGGCATTTAACATGAGCATCAACCATTTAGAACAAGCATCTTCCTCATGCTTCACAATGCATTCATCTCTCAGCTTCTTAGTATCAGGGCAAGCACAACAAATCTTCTACATTGGCTTTGAATAATGTCTAGTTGTGACGGTGGCTGCCCTTTCATCTATTTGCGAATTTGAAAGATTAAAGCAGAGTTCTGGCATACCATATATTCTGACCATTTTGTGGACAATAGTGAATATCAGTGGAGAATCTAGAGGTGGAGAATAAAAGGTGAAAAAATTATTAGGGAAACTCCAAAAACTTTGGAGGTCGCGCGATAACGATAACCAAACACGAATCACTCTCATACTTCAAGAACAAAAAAGGCCATTGAGAGAGGATAAAAAGACTACAGAATTACTTTTTTCAGAATTGCAATTCCAATTCCATATCTGCATACGTTTGATCTACCTTTATGTACCAATCCAATGCTCATGAACGACAATTAGGATGATTTGAAACTACAAGCCTTTACCGGTCAGCTTTCAGGTATCACATACTTCTCGTGTCCTTTCCCAATCTTTTTCATGCCCCCAAACTTATGAAAGAAAGTTGCTATTTAATTTTACAACTTCTCCAAAAAAACAAAAAAAAATCCAAGTACAGAAACCTTTTTGGGTAACAAGAATCAGTTCATGTATTTTAAGAAAATAACACATGTACATACACTTACCATATATGAAATTAAAAAGCAATTAGTGTATTTGTTTCACAAAGTATTTAAGACCAATTGTTTGAGAAACCAACATTTTAAGAAAAAAAAAATGGGAAGCCAAATATGAACTAGAAGAATGATGAGGAGGACATATAAAAGTATTTTGGTCAAAAAACATGCAATTGAATATAAAAACCTTCAAATTCCCAAATGGACGATGTATTATATCTAAGTGATAGACTCAACCATACATTTTGAAACCAATAAAACTATCCAGGAGGGGTGGGGGTAGGGATAGGGTTTTTGAAAAATAAAAGGAAACTTGAACTAAACACAATTATGAATGTCAATCGAATCAAGCAATATTCCAATGAAGATACTAACTAAACAATCTCAAGCAATTATTAACCAATAGGTAAAGAGATTGAGTTAGAGATACTCGACAAGGAGATTTAAATGGTTGCGCTTGAACTACCCTTAAGCCTAATTCAGCTCTTCAAAGAAGTCTCTTACAAGAGCATTAGAATCCATTAGCAACAATCTTCTTCCGGGTCAAGATCAAAACTCTTATAATACTTGGTGATATCCCTACACTAAGTACAAACCTTGAATGCACCAAAATCACCCAAGACTTTACAAACTCAAGCCTTGATCATAATCCTTTTACAAAGATCAAATGTGTACAAAGAAACTCTCTTTGAAGGAAATGAGTAAAAAAAAAGCGTTAGTACAATAAAGAGATGAGAGAATTGATAACTTGAAGAATGCTCACTCTCCATCACAAAGATGCTCTCGTTGATGATGTAAAATTATGAAGATGAAGAGAAAAGAGTTTAATCATGCCTTGATGTTTCTCTAATGAACGGAGGCCTAAAATGTGGTTTCTGTGGTTTATGATGAAGCCCCCAATCATTTACATAAGGAGGATATGAAATGTGCCAAAATGGCTATTACAATTTACTGTATTCTTTATGCAGCCGACTGGGTTCCTTTAAACTAGATGTTAGATTTTAATTTTCAAAAATAGCCGTTGGAACTAAATTTCAACCAATGCATTCAACTAGATTGTAATGTCGTCGACTGTATTACCCTACTGCCTATCGATTGCCATGGAACCCCCTTTCTTATTTTAGGCATAACTTTTCGTAGAAAAATTGGATTGAGATATCATTTTTTGTGTTGGAAAGTTAATGAAAAGATTTATTAAAATATGCAAATATTAGCTCTAAAAACATTTGAAAATATGAGAAAACACCGAATTTCACCCATTTTCAAGAAGCACACTTGTTTGAAATGTTATGAACTCACATGCAATTCACAAGGTGTTCTTAGGTTATTTTAGGCCATAGTCATCAATTCAAGCGTCAAACTAATATTAGTTACATAATGGTAAAGATCAATCGTGATTGATAATAACTAAGCCTATGCATTCTTTGTTGCTCTTTCACATTGGACTTGATGAAACTTTCATAGCATGACTATTATAGCTTAAAGCTTCTTTAGCTTTAATCCTATTATCCAACTTTTTAGATGTGTCATCATGAGTGTGTATGTATATAACTACTAAAAATTCACTCAAAGCACACATTAGAACATGATCAATGTGTAGTTATCATCAAAATAAGATGTAAGTCTGGTTATCCAACCATAGGACTAACAATCTCCCCTTTTTTCACGATGACAAACATTGATTCTATATAAGGTAAGATGTATCAGGAGACTATCAATTAAGCACAACAATCTCACTTAAACATTTAATTTTTTCTAGTATACTCAAGATATGTCAATTTAGCTCTTAGCTAGCTCCTCCCTACTAAAACAAGGATATGCATTGTGTTAAAAGATGGTTATAAGCAAGATAACGGCGTGAGGTGCATATAATCATGGATTGATACTGATGACGTCAAGAATTCATTCATGATCTAAAGAAAGACATGTAATGTAGCTTAATAATCTCATCTACTTCATCAATTTTTCAAGAGTAACAAGATAGTTTGTGATTCAAGCATGTAAGCTCCCCTTATTAAGTTATCATATGCATATTTAATCTCAATGTATGCTCCCCCTCAATCAATGCCAACAATATTTAACAAGCACAACTAAATGAGTCATACTCTGCTTTTGTCATTACCACAATGTACACGTGTTTAGGAATGACAATGTGAAGTATTAAGACGATATAATTTCAATATGTAAATTTTTACAAAGCTAATAATGATCATCAACAATTAATGTTTTTCAATATAAGTGCAAGAAGACCAGTGCTTAATAAGCAAGTTATGCATATCATGAGAAATAAATATGACAATTTAAGAATGTTTCATGATGTATAAGTTTAGCACATAGCACAATGTTAGATAGAGCATTAACTTTTACCATCTTAATGAATTACCAAAAAATTAAGCTCATGAGAGATCATTCTTGAGAATCCATTTTCTTTGAAGTAACATCTCCAATCTTAGAATGCTTACTCGCTCTTAAGATTTAGCTTGTTGCTCATGCTTTTCAAAATTTTCTTGATGCCTTCTCCTTATTGCCATTTGTCTTCGCTTTGGATATCCTATAGTCAAAATTTGGGTCTAACTTTTGGTACCCACATTTTCTTGGGTCCATAAGTGTTAGTCGTAACAACATTGACAAATTATTTGACAACCCATATCTTCTTTATTCTTTTAACATAGACAATTCTTCAAGGGTAATGATTAGATATATGCCCTTTCTTGTTGCACCAACCACAACGTGTAAACAATGAGCAATAGGTCTTTGGTGGCCTTGAGCGACAATTTTTGGTCGGTGCGGAGGGTGGTGGACTGTGGTGGAGAATGATGACAAGCTTTTTGGCCCTCACATAGGTACCTTGAAGGCTTTTTGATTCCAGTAACTTAGTGCGTTTAAAACTAGGTACTTGACTGTACTTCTTCTTGAAGAAGCTTGATTTCCATATGGTTGGCACATAGAATTTTAAAAGCTCATAGATTGACTACTATTACATCTAACCTCAAGTGTTCAGTTATATATTTTCTTGTTTTTTGTTCTAGCTGCCTTGTACTTCCATTTTCCAATCACCCTTTTGTCGTTGAAATTGGTTGACCAATGTTCCTTATTTTGATAAGTACAATAACTTACTCCATGACTTTGATTTGTGTATTTTGTAGAGTTAAATGCGTCATTAACCCCTGAATTACAAAGCAAATTTTATTTTTGTAACTTGACTTCGATATATGTTTCAGTTGACCTCAATTGGGTCATTCTGTGAACTCCAGGCATCTACAAGACTCTTAACTCCTTCAAGTTAGGAGCAAATTCAACACTTTCTTAATTTTGTTTTGGCTGCATTATACTTTTTCATCGTCGTCTTTTTCTTTACCTTCTCCTTCTGTCCCCCAGCAACCTACCATCTCACACTAGCAGTCCACCACCACAGCCATATCATCGCATCTGTTACCCCACCTAAGCCTCGACACCCACCATCACCACGACGAAGCTTCACCATGCATCACCACTATGGCCAAGCCACCACCTCACCCATTGCCACCACCACATCTTCATCACAATCCTCGCCAAAATTTACAAAACTGAAGATTTCAATCAATTAGTGTGTGCGTGTGTGCGCACGCGCGAGCATGCGTGCGGGCGATTGTGGGTTAATTAATTAGTAGATGTGCACACACACACACACACGCGCGCGCGTGGGGTGAATTCAATCAGTTAGGGTGTGTGCATATGTGTGTATGATAGTGGGTGAATTCAATCATTTTATTTATGCGTTCGTGCATACGGGTGCATGTGTGTGTTGGGGTTAGTGTCGTGGTTGTTCTTAGTATTATTTAGTGGAACTGTGGTTGTGCTTGGTGGTTGGTGGTGGGGTTAATTGGTGTTGTGGTTCCCCGTGGTAGTTGGTGGTGGTGTTGATTGGTGCCGTGGTTCCCCATGGTGGTTGGTGGTGGAGCTGTGGTTAGCGTGGTGGTGGTGTCGATGCTGTGGTTATGGTTGGTGATATTGGTTGTGGAGTCATGGTGGTGGTTGGTGGTCGTGTTGGACTTATCGGGGGAACCTGAGGCATACTGGCAAATGGCGATTGTGCTCAACCGTATGGAGTAAGAATGAAGAAAGAAGAAGAAGGACAAGGATAGGATGGGAAAAGGAAAAGAGAAAAGAGAGTGATGTAACTGCCTAAAGATTAAGCCACTTAACGGACTTAGAGCTCACAGTAGCTAACATAATGACTTAATTGGACAACTAGACAAGTATGATAGTCATTTGACACACATCGAAGTTCATTGACCAAAATAATATTTTCGTTATAATTCAGTGGTCAACAATGTATTTAACTATTAAGTATGTTTCCAGGTGCTATCTATTTAAAAAAATGTGCACTATGCAAACTGCAGAGGAATTCAGAAGAACTTTGAAGATTTTTTTAGCTAGGTTGTTCCTCAGTTGTAAAATGACCTATGTCCATTTTAAAAAAAAAAGTAGCCTATGGAATTGGAGAATACGTAGCCATAAAAATGACTTCAAATGATTTTTATGACGAGAATTTTTTTTTTTTTTATGGTAAGAACAGCCCAATTGTTAGCTACACGATAGTTTTCTTCTTTTGTCAGATCTTGTGGAAGAGGAATCAGTTCGACTGATTTATCTATCAGTCCAATAATTTGCATAGCAATTCAACTGACTTATCAGAGTGTTTGCTTAAATTACTCTGATCAAAACAATCGAATGGTTATGTGAAAATTTAACTGTTTAGATACAGTTTTGACAAATATGTCTTTAGTGTGACTATGCAACAATTCTCATAACAAGCTTACGATTTGCCTTGAAAGAATTAGGTTGATTGTTTAGAGAAATAGTTTCGCCGTTTCAACCTTAATATCAAAGCAGTTGGTCTGATTCTTCATCAGTTCGACTATTGTAAACACCATTTGTTTCTAGATTTTATTTCATACGTAGTCCAGACCAGTCAGTTCAAATCCAATGCATATAGCCTATTTTTATACGCTTTTATTTTAGTCTAGTCCACTTACAGAGAATGCAGTTCAGTTTGATCCGGTCAAGTCTAGTCAGTTTATCTTTTGAAGGCTTTAGTTTCTTTTTATCTTATTGAAGTCGTGTCCAAACAATTTAGTTGTCTTGGGCTTAACCCAGGTCAAAATCTTGTAATCTAGTTTACCTTAATTTGGATTTTGTGCCCCCTTTTCACTTTATTCACGTGCAGTCTTATGGAAGGTGGATTTTTCCTTATGGAAAAAGGCTTTAAAGTAAAATTGTATATGTATTGTCTAGTACTCGACTGATGGCTAAAGTGTACCGGTAATAGGGATATTTATGTTTGTTCATTGTTTTCTCTGGTGACAGCTAGAGTGTGTCTTATTCTCTTTTGAGAGATTTTTTTTGTAGCCCTAGACGCTTAGGCTTCAAAAGAAATAGCCCCCAGGCACCCTTTAAACACATTCCAAAGTTCCCCAAAGGATATCATATTCTTTTGAGGTTTTCTAGCAAGACATGTAAAATAATATTATGATCCACTTCTTCATACACTTGTCTTTGCATCATCCTTCGATCGTGGATATGTCCAAACTGCAATCAAGGAGTCAAAGTCGTAAGGCATACCTTGTTATCATCTTTCTTAGTTAGAGTAAAGATTAGATTAAATCTCTGCCCTCAATCAAATTCTGGTCTTCGAATAATAAAAAACCAATTCTTCAGTACTCAGTTCGATATGAGTAATTGATATAACTAAATTTTCAAAATTACATACTAGAGCTTAGGTCGCCTCCCCTAGGTTCAGAACTTGATCCCTATTAATCCGACTGGGTACTTATGCCTCCAAACCCCAATTCAAACCAATAATTTTGTTCTTGTTTTTGCATCACAGTCATTAAAAGTCAATAGAAACAAGTAGGGACATATTTAGGATATGATGAGGTGCCTAAAATCTTCTCATCTCATAACTTTTAGTCTTCAAATCCGAATTTGGGATTTCATAGATTAGACAACTTAATTGGTGATCAAGAGTCAAAATAGACTACCCTTAGTAATTATCTCTAATTAACCTTAAAAGGAAAATGACAATTCGAAAAATCTGACATTTTGGATGCATGTCATTATAATGGCGACTCCGCGGCTTGTTTTGATTTTTGATGATCTTATCCTTTCTTCTTTTTTTTTTCCCGTTTTTTATTGTTTTCTGTGTGTATGTGCATATATGTTGTAATGCTGTTGTTTATTGTTCTAGAGACCACACACACTCACAAAGATGTCCCATCCTACCAATTCGAAGGCAATAGTTAACGTTCCCAGTCTTTTAAAATTGCGAGCAAATTCAACTATGCCCTTACCTCCTAGGCCATAGTACCATAACGTTCTTTAAACATTTAGTTTATCTAGTAATTTGTACATGTACTCATGACCACCTGATATTAACTATTAGAGTAAAGAGTGAGAGGTATATTCTGCAATTATGCTGAGATAGGAACCTTAAAATGACGATCGAGGCAAACCAAATACACGTGACTCTTTTCGGGATTTCCCCTCTAACAAGATCATCTATCAGTTTTAGTGTCTACACATCGAGTATATCGATTGGTAGACAAACTAACCAACCAGTAAACTTGCTAAAGGGTGGATCGTCAAAATATGGTCACTGACAAACTGGGCGGTACACTTCTTTGGGTGTACCAGATGGTTTATCAGGGACTATACTTAGGACTATGTGAACATGACGGTAAACTTATCTATACAGTTTTACCCTTAAAAAAAATACCAGCCTAGTATAAGTATATACATGCAGACATTCATGCTGGCTAATATAAACAACCACCCTCCCACCGCCACAACCGCTGCCCACTGCCTGTCGCTGGCCACTGCCGGCAACCACCGCCGGCCACCGCCACGCCCCACCACCGCCACCACAAACTACCACCAAAGAAAAAACTCAAAATAAAAGTTAAATAATCAAACACCCAAAAAAAATCTCAAAATAAAAACTGGGTAATCAAACACCCATTTGTTTTTGTAAAAATAAAAGTAAACTGGTTTTAATTTTTATTTTTTTGAAAATAAAAAATCAATACTGAAAGTGATTTCAAACGCTACCTAAGTGTACGGTCCACTAAGAATTGTACTGCTCAAAATTATGGAGAATACAAGAAAGGGAACGGTAGCAAAAATTCTATCAAAATCATCGCTCTCATACCTCTCTTCGTATAAAACCTTTTTACTTGAAACCATGGACCACCACCTCTTGCCTTTCCAGTCCTAGCTCAGCCTAGTCCTCATTTTTTTCACTCTGGGTCGTACACATGGCATCCTAGCCATGTCATGAGAAAGGACCATGTATACAACATTGAAGTTCCAAACGAGGAAACTTTAGGGGGATTAGGATTTCCATTCCCACTTATTAGGGTGGTGCACTGTAAAACTATTATCACGTATAAATGGCTATCGTATCGCATGCTAAGTTCAACTCCAGAAAACTTGAATCTTAACTATGTTGCACACCTTGGTCCGTGCTCATTTAAAATCTGGGTCCACTATTTTGATATGTCTAGCTGATATCAATTGAGTTTATTTTTGAGAATGAGAGTTTAAGAATCCCGTACTAAATTTAATCAACTAAAACTTGTTTGCGGCCAAACCAAAATCAAGCAACAATATTGCATAAAGTCACTTATCAGTTTACAGTCAATAAGTCATTCTTCACTCAGCACCTTACCGCCCGAGCCTTTCTCTCTATCTCGGTCTTGTATCTTTGGATCTTTACTCCATTTTGTTTGGCACATACGGGCAGATTTTGCATCTGATGTCGCTTTTCTATCCCTTCTTGAGGGCTTGGCCAATGCTTGTCGAGAACTCTGGAAAATCTTTGATGACATCTTGGAATCACCAAGACCAAATCCCTCCAATCACATACACTTTCTGTTTGCACCATAAAATATATTTTTTACTAATAAGTTCACTTTGATTAAATGTCACTAAATGACATTTACTTTTATTTATATTTCTGAAGAGATAACGGAAGATTCAAGAAGTAAAAGAAATAAACTTCTGAAAATGTGTCCTATTGATAAGGAATAAGTGTGGTTGGTTACTTATTAGTGGGTGATTATTTTTTAAGTGCGTAGTTTATCTCTAAGTGGATAGTTTTTTGTAATAGTAATTTTTTTTCTACAAAGCCTCTAGTATATATAGTGGATCAAGGAAGAAGCACGGGACACAATCAATCATCAACCGGACAAATTAGTCTTTTTCTTTCTTTAGGTTAGAGGCATTTGCTGCCATCGATAGGAAGTTCAGTTTCCAGACTTGGAAACATTGCTGTGTAAACTTTCGCAATCAATCGAAGCCCTCTTTGTTATTTATGGGCGTGCAGTCTTTTACATATGATTTTCATCTCTTAGTCGAAGTTTCTCGCTTTCAGGGAAGTCCCCAGGCCCTAGGGGCAAAAAAGATCCCGCACTTTTAATCGATCGTGCTGCCGGCGCACCGATCGATAGCGAGTTTACTCAGCAGCGCTAACACTTTCCCAACTTGGCGATGGTGATGTTTTTGTCAGAAACTCACCGCCTAGGAGCCAGTATGCAATTTCCATGTCATTTCCATAACCCTCGACTTACAGATATGGATATCTGATCCACTCCGCTCTCATATTAGTTGAGATGTTCAATTTTTTCCACAACGTAATTGAATTTGTGTGATTCCGCGATTCCTTCAAAACTAGTTTCACTCAAACTTCCTCTTTTCATGTATTTATGTGATGTTTCTCGCCAAACTCTTCGCCAACAGAGAAAAAGAAAAAATCTTTGATTTGATTGCAAGTATCTCTGTACGATAGAACTGCAAACGGCATTTACATAATATGATTGCAAAAATCGCAGATTTAAGTTACAATTTTACCTTTTTCTTGAAGCCTTCATTACCATGATTACTGTTTACGTAACACATAGTAGTATAATCTAAGATAAAGACAAATTTATAATATACCAGCATAACTTAACAAAATTACATGTATTCGAAAAACACCTAAAAATGTCCAAATGGTCGTTTTAATTGATAAATCTCAAGAGTATGCGCATCATTACAATGATGGAAGCCCCCATTTTGCTAAGAATGCACTAAACTTCTTCATAATCTTAGATACAGTAAAAAGGATACTTTGGTTCTTCTCTTTGGCTGCAATGAGCTGGGATAATCGGGATAAGCTAAGAAATAAAGTCCAAGTGAACAAAAAGGGAAAATAAATCCAAGTTTCAGGCATCTATCTGTATTGCTTAATAGTTAGCAAGTCGCGTGGCACACGCGATGTGTGTGCAAAATTGAAGTTAATATTATAAAATCTTATTAAAAAATCTTGTATCATAATACATAAGGTGCATTCGATAAAATGAATTGTACATTCTAAAAATGAGCAGTAATTATTCACTATTTCAACTTTTATTTTGTGAAATTTTTAACAAAAAAATATAAATGCCACTTGTTACCATTCTAGATAGATAGTTATGTAACACCAAAAATGTGTTACACCAAATCAAACGATGTTTTCCCTTTATATATTATAGACAAGGAATGTACATATTACTCCTAACGGCAACTGTTGACCCGTATAAATAACGTTAACGTAATTAACTAATTAATGAAATGTAAATGTCCTAATCCTTAGTTTAAGCAATCTGTACGGTTCTCTCTCTCCCCCCACCATGCTTGCCCTAAAATCACTCCTTGCTGTCTGAATCTTGCAGCATCAGCAGCAATCCCTTCTTACCCTCTTCCTCTCTCGTTTCAGTTTAGCTCTTCAATTTGATCATTCAATTCTGTACACTGTGGTAGTCATTTAAAAGCTTTTACCTTTCGAAATCTGATTCTTGAAAGTCAAGCATATTTCACCCAAAACCCCAGCCTTACTGTTCCTTAAAGAAAACCCAGAAAAGTTAGGCCATTTTTTGTTTGAATCCTAACTTCTTTTTTCTCTTCGTAGGGATTTGGGTTTTTTGAGCTTGGGACGTTGAACCCTAGGTAGGCCCCTTTTTTGGCTCTTCTGTATTTGGAAGAATCAGGGTTTCGGTTTGATTCTTTAGTCTTATGATTTCTTAGTAGATTCAGACAATTGAGCATTGACAACTCCCAACCCAAGAACCCACCTATCCCACCCAAAATCATATGGAGAGTGATAGACCATATGATATGTGATGAAGGAGAAGGACCCATTTATGAGTATGAGGAAAAGTGGGAGTTCCCAGTCAGCAAGGATCTTTAGTGATAGGAGATGGATTGTTCCATTCTTCGCAAGTTTGCTTGTATGTATTACTTTATTTATGGCTGCTGTATTCAGGATGTATTCCACTTCCTACGGTCAGGATCGGCTGCAATTTGATATTATTTCATTTGCAAGATCAGATGACTCTAGTGAGTACTTCATTGAATCGGAGTTAAAAAAGTCGTCCGAGGGCAGGGATGTGATAATAGAAGCACCTAGATTGGCGTATCTTATTTCGGGCACCAAGGGTGACAGTCAAAGAATGATGAGGACCTTGCGGGCGGTGTATCATCCAAGGAATCAGTATGTTCTGCACATGGATCTTGAGGCGCCGCCACGGGAGAGGCTGAATTTGACATTGTTAGTGAAGAATGATCCTACTTTTCGTGAAGTGGAGAATGTGCGCGTTATGGCACAGTCCAATTTGGTGACTTACAGGGGCCCTACGATGATTGTTTCTACCCTTCAAGCGATTGCAATCTTGTTGAAAGAGAGCTTGAATTGGGACTGGTTCATAAATCTCAGTGCCTCGGATTATCCTCTCGTCACTCAGGATGGTCAGTGCTTTACTTTCTTTATTACTGCTCATGGTTTTATGTGTTTCATTGTATCCTATTGGAGGAATTGCATTTTGGATTATGTATTCTACCTATGCAAGTCGGAGAGTGAATACTTCTTGGAATTTAGACATGTTTATTCTTGAGCTTGTCATCTGTTTTCTGGTAAATTGTCAGACATGAAATATCAGTGAAGTAGACCTAATCTATGGTCATATAATGATAATCATGTGCGAGAGTGCATAATAGGCTTTACTCTCTCTCGAAATTTTAAGACTTCGTCTGTGGAAGAGATCTTGGTATAAAGGGGCTGCTCCTAAACAACGGAAGCCTATGAGGTGATTGCTGAGATTACACCTAAGCTTCATCTAGTAAATGTTTGTCTTTTCTGAGGGAAATTACTTGTCCATATTAAGGTCGGTTTCTACACTGTTCAGCACCCTAAGTAAATGATGCCTAAACCTTAGTCGCAAAGTTTTCCAATTCTAGTGGCGCTTCCAGTCCGGAACTTTGCATCTGCTCCAGCTACCGCCCATGCTTTCGTGCAATTGAGGGCCAAACTGTGTAGTGGCCTCCATCTCTTATGTGCAAAATGTATTTCTTGTTTCTCTTGACCAATCCTTTTAAGTATTCTTAGTTGGATTATCAAGGTACTTTATTTGGTTACTGAGCAATTTTGCGGAAATCCGTCATTTGCAGTTGCTTACTGTAGGAAAGAGAAAGTGGTCGGTGTTCTCTGTTATATTCATCTTAGCTGCATGAAGGTTTAAGGATGGGGTAGATAGACTCAAAGGGAAATTCGAGAGGCCATCTTCAGCTTTAGTCCAGCTGTCTGGTTATACGGTTTCTTCCATAGATGTGTGGATGTTCCATGTCTAAGGGTATATACCTATGCAACAAGATTCTGTATGTATGCAATTGCGGATTACGATGGGCAGCATATGCCAGACCCCTGGGCAACCTACTGCCTTCTAGTATCGGTAAATAGTGATTGGGACTTTTTGCACCGCTTGAGTCCTTCTTGTACAATTTAGATTGGATAAGAGAAGAATAGTAGAAGACTTCATAGATCATTTAGTTCTGTGATAGTGGAGCTCAAATGATGGTGACATATTTTCTAAGCAGGGTATTTTGGCCATATTAGCATACCTAGGGCAGACTAAATGTTTCCAAGTCTTTTTGTTAGTAGGTCTAGTCTTTAGTAGTTACTATATTCTCGGTTTTATGTATAGTATTAGTAATCTAGAAGGTTCTAGAATACAGGAATCCTTTAGTGCGAAAGGTATCTTTGTTTTTCTTCCACTATATAAAGCAGCATTGTGGGAACTATTAAGGGGAGTTGATCAAGTGATGTTTCTGAAGCAATTTACTCTATCTTATTCAATGGTGAGACTGCATCGATTTTTCTTCTAGGTGAGACTCCTAGAAGGCCTTAGTGAGGCTCTAAGTTTGTCCTATCCTTTATCATTTGTTTTTCCTATGTTCTTTGATAATTAAATTTACAAAAGTACTTTTCGCGGGTACTGTTCACAATACTCTAAAAAGCCTTAAATCAGCTAACCCGTCTTTGTTGTTCCTAAACCCTAATCCTTGCTTCTCAATTCAAAATCGTGTTATTTTTAGGCCTAGCCCACCATCTTGATCTCGGGACAGCCTTAAATACCCCTTTTTAAGATCCGTCAACATTTTCAAAATAAGTAGTTTGTTTAAGACAAGAATGGTAGAGGACTTGATAGATCATTTCGTTCAATGATAGGGGAGGTAGAGGGGAAGGGGAGGAGAAAATAGGGGCCTGCCTGCACCCTCTATTACTTTGTACCTTGGGCTATTAAAGTTGTAAACATGGTAGATCTCTCAAACTTTTTCTGTAGTTTTGTTAGCTTCTAGACGATTATTCTCTCTCATTATTCCTCCAGTTTTCTTTTATCATCTCCAAAGATTCTCTGTTGAACCCAACTCTGAAAATGATGAGGTTGTTATATAGTCTTCCTCTTTGCTTCTCTTCATCAATAACTTCTATAGAGATCTTGCTATGGCTCCATGTGACCAATTACTGTTGGCTGGTAATGTACCTGCACATTGCCATGTGTATGGGGTGCTTTTGGCATGGCCAATCACCCGTGACTTGAGGCAAGGCCTATGCAGTTGGTGGTAAGAGGAAAGAGTACCCGGTGTCTTCTTGAGCAAACACTATGAGCACTGGTAGTTTCGGATGGACACGGGTATAAAAATGGAGATTGTAGTGTGGATCAGTAGGTATCTCAAATGGGTCATTATGACTCCCCGAGCTAACTGTATCTACCACTATCACTTTGGTTTTGTCTCCTAAGAGTACTATAATGGGTAGCATAGTAATGTGCGGGCACTTAATCCACCATCCCGTGCTTTGATCAGCAACCATGAGGCATCAAGTGAGCTACTCAAGGGAACTTGGGGCACTCTTGGAAGCATTCAAGACATGCTCGTGAGCTTCCATTTGAGAAAGACCACCTTCGTGGACACCAATGGACAGTGTATCTCTCCTTTGAAGCTTTATATATGCACCCGCCCTGCCCCGAATACAGCTAAATCATATTAGGTATGCATATTACAGCAGATTGCAATATTGGTGTGCTTGCACACCATATGCCAAGGTGAGCATCTCTTGGGTTTGACACGCTCACTAGACGGACAACATTGGTGACATGCTTGGTTACAGCACGTAGTGCTTCATGTTCAGATTGGCAAGTACCGCCGTTGGCATGATGCTAAGGTTGGCTGCTCTATTCTTGATGATGGCCGCATCAAGACAAGTGAAGCAAGGCCTAAAAGCCAAGTAAGAAAAGTTGTTACGTTGCCTGGCATGTCCGGCATGACGTCAGGTCAGGCATACTAACATGTCAATGTGCTGCGTTGGCACACACTTGCGCATCCAGGCATGTTGGTGGTGCACACTGGCATATGTCCAGTGCTCATAGACACGGTATACCGATTGTCTGCACAGAGTTTACTGTGCACGCTGAGCACAATGAAAGGAATGATACTGCACTTACTGTGAAGTGTTGTGGTGTCAGGCGCTGTGAGCACACGTGTTTGAAAATCTTGACATGATCAATGTGAGTAGTCTCTAAAGACCTTGTGAAGATGTTGCTACGTGTTCAAGGTCATAAGATTGCTTGGCCATGTTTCCAAAGAAAATAGTGTTGCCTTGTATAAGAGATAACTTCATGACATGGTGTGCTAGTCGGTTCGGAGTGTCACGAAGCCTCACGGTTGTTCCACTGCGGCACAACAATGTGCAGACCGTGACACAATGCCATGTCTAGTCCTCAATATGCATCCTAGTTAACCGTAATAGTAATCGGTGTTATTACTAGCGGATTTAAGCCTCGCGACTCTACCTGGGGACATTCACCTGGGTGGGTTCTGTTGGTTAGAAAGGTAACTGTTGGACAGATTCAATGTTCTTAGTGCTATTTTACATGGGAATTTACTTGAGTAGGATGGATTCGGGAGATAGTGGGTCATGGCATTTCACTGGCTTGTGAATGTTTACAAGCGTACTTATTCGAGACTTTTTCTTAGTACTTTGCTTGCAGACTTCCTTCGTGCGGTTTTGTGTGTGCCATATTGTTCGTTTGGCTTCCATAACATTTTCTATCTTCCACGATAGACTTCACGATATTGCAGACTTCATATTTTTCTTTTTTCTCTTAACTGCCTTCTAGTTTGTGGTGCATATATTTTCTTTAATGGTGGAAATATGGCTGAATATGACCATGCCTTCTTCTAGTCATCTTGCACATGAAATTGTCTTACGTGTTCTTTGAGTTTGCAGATCTGCTTCATGTCTTCTCTAATTTGTCCAGAAATCTCAATTTCATAGAACATACGAAGCTTTCTGGGTGGAAACTGTAAGTAGACATGCAGCATCCACACTGCTCAAACATGAATGCTTATAAATTACTTTACTATCAGCTTATGCATACCTATGTTTGCAGGAATCAGAGAGCAAAGTCAATCATAGTTGATCCAGGTCTTTACTTATCCAAGAAATCTGACATTTCTTGGACTTCTCAGCGTCGATCAATTCCCACGTCTTTTAACTTGTTCACTGGTAAGTCTAATCAACCCAACAATTTTCAGTGATAAGTGGGGGAATATCAATTGTTTTTTTTGGCTATCTCGTTTTTGTTCTTTCATGTTGTCATTAAAATTGTGAACTAGACTACCTTAACATTGTAGAACTGCAAATGGAAGTGAAAAAGCAAGCCACTACACCAATAGTTGCAAATCCCAGATAAAACACTTTTAATCCTAGGGACACATTTTTCCTAGTAGGACAGGATCTGCATGATCTGTTCTACTGGAAAGGGTTCTTCACCTCATGCTTCATGCGTGAATGCTAGAGCTCGGCATCTTAGTTTTGAAGACGGGTGGTTTTCAAGTTCCTCATGATTGTTTACACGCGTATCTAACCACAGTTGATTAAACTAGAAGGCATTTGTTGAATTGGTCAATTCTTCTACTCAGTGCATTTGTTTCATAGCACTGTTCTCTTGGGCCTTCTTTTCTTCATATCTATTCCGTTGGTATATAGGCTTTGCTAGTTTTCACCTTGCAGAAGTAACTACATTCCGTGTATTACGATATTGCTTTCATGCCCTTGACAATCACAAAAAAATGGAATCCTGTTGCTTGAAAATTTTATTTGCTTTTAACAGGCTCGGCATGGGTAGTGCTAACCCGGTCCTTTGTCGAATACTGTATATGGGGTTGGGATAACCTTCCGCGAACAATCCTAATGTACTACACAAATTTTGTTTCATCCCCTGAGGGCTATTTTCATACTGTAATCTGCAACACGGATGAGTTCCGTAGCACAGCCGTAAGTCATGATCTCCACTACATTGCGTGGGACAATCCGCCAAGGCAGCACCCCCTTTCTTTGACAATTAAGGACTTCGACAAGATGGTCAACAGCAGCGCTCCATTCGCTCGAAAGTTTCCCAAGGATGATCCAGTTTTAGACAAGATTGATAAAGAGCTGCTTGGCCGTACAAATCGTTTTGCACCCGGGGCATGGTGCGTTGGGAGCTCAGACGGTGGGGCTGACCCTTGCTCTTTGCGAGGTGATGATTCAGTTTTTAGGCCTGGTCCTGGTGCAAAGAGGTTGCGAGAGCTGATGGAGAAACTGTTATCCGATGATTTTCAAAGCAAGCAATGTCCAACTTAAGGGTCAGACTGCAAAATGGTGTGCCCTTTAATTACTGCGTAACAGGAGCTCAGCTGGTGGTGCTGGCCAATGTTTCAGCTCCTGGTGCTCAGATGGGTTCCAAGAGCCCTATTGAAAAGCTATTTTGATTTTTTTTGCCAAGAAAGTAGCTTTGATCTCCCAAAGGTGAGGTTTGGATAGCCAAGTGTACAGTGTTGTAATTATAGATTACAGAGATGATGCAAACTATGGAATCCTTTCAGTTCAATGGACTCGTAAAGGTACTCCTTTCACACCAATATCTTAACAGTTATGAAAGGCCTCTAAGATTGTATTCTTAGTGCCAGAGCATCGTATACAGTTGTACCAATTGCATTAAGGACTGTATGCTATGGCACTATAGAAAATTGCTCCCACATTATTGTAGTTCTTGATTCAACCCATTCAAGAATCTAGCACTGAGTTATTGCTCTACGGAACATCCCCTTGAATTGCAGAAAATGCCATATCCAGAATACAAGTGGAGCAATGTTATTTGAACTGATACAGGTCATTGTTTGTCAATACAAGCTCTTTGCGTTAGTTCACGTCACTAGAGATCAGTTTCATGTATCTTTCAGCAATCATCTCTGGGGAAAAATCAGTGAAATAGCCCTTTTCAACATCCAGCCCTTCTTGGGCAGCCAGCATCTCTACCCGGCTCTGAACCCGTTCTGCTCCAATCCTATTGGGCTCCAACAGCATGCATGCTATCTCCGTCGAGTCCTCGCCATGGACCAAGCCCAGTGTCTGCACGGCTGGCAGCCCACCACCTCTAGCGCTCACCATCTGTGCTATCCGTCGAGTAGCCGAGACATCCGTGGACATGATGGGTACGTTGTATGTTGCAACCCAAGGGCGTGCGCCAATCATTGCAATGCCTCTCGCTCGGGAGACCAGGTTTGGGCCTTCGTCGGGCTTCTCGGGAAGAACTTCAGGCTGGGCCCATCCAGCCCACTGGTTGCCCATGAGATTGGGCCGGTAGTAACCCAGCTCGCGCCTGATGGTATCCAAAGCCTTGCCACTGGAGTGTGCCGCAGCATAGAGAAATACAGGCACTGTTGGTAACAAAACGAACATTACTTAGTAGCATCACAAACCAACTATAGGAAATGTTAGGGATCTGCATACCGATGACGGTACAAGAATTACTTGAACAAGACAAGAAGAAAAATAACGAGTTTCAGTAAACTTATACACTCGCAAACCCTAAACACGAAATAGAAATGATACATATCTTCTCAACTCTTCTAGTTCACATTTTCTACTTCACGAATATACGTAATTTCAATTATCTTGGTAGAAGAAGGGCTTAGTCACTTTTTACCAATATTTGTAAGATTTTAAGGGTCATTCTTGTGAAGCTTTCATGTGAGATAATACGGATGGACATCAAAATCCGATACAAAAGTATGAAATGGTCAGTAGAATTCAAGGACAGCCAGGTAAGCCCTTACTTTGAAGGCATTTTACCCACCTTAAATTACCGAGGGAAAACAGAAAATGTAAAGCCAAGTTTTAGCATATCCACCTTGAAATCTATTGCCAATTTCTGCTGCCACAGTTTTAGCAAGCCAAGCTGCTTCGTCCAGTGAAGCTCGAGCAAGTGGATGGAATACAATGTCATCCACGACCCCAAGCCGAGGGTGTGCCCCAGAGTGCAACTCAAGGTTTATGGTTGCATAAGCAGCTTCTGCCATGGCTAGCACTGTTTGTTGCAATGGGCTGTAAATGGGACAGCCTGTTGCATCATGCGCAATGTAGGATACAAGAGTGTACCTGACTCGGTTATAAGCACGGTCCTCAAACTTGTTCACAATGACCGTTTCTGGATCAAGTTTAGCTGCGCGTTCGATTGAATCAAGAGCATCTTTGTTTCTAGATTCGGAGATATAGAGCTTGCAGCACAGCAGCATGGATTGCTTCATGGTTTTCTTCTTGTCCTTGTTCAGAAAAAGAAATGGTGGCGAGTTAATCATCTTTTGCAAGTGTATAATTCCTAGACAGAGTACTAGGAAAAGTTTCAAGCGTTCTATTATGCTTTGGCTCCTTCCAGAGGGCCTTCTCCATTTATGTCGAAATTGAAATGCCAAGTTCCTAACTGCAATAGCCGGCAAACTTTAGCATGTCCAGGCACAATTAACCGATAATTGGCGTGGTCAAGATCACCGGATTGATCTTGCATGAGGGTGTTGATGTTATTGTCACCATCTTATAACAGGAATTTTATTACATCAGAACACAGTCTTATACGTAAGAATAAAATTAGGAGCAACCAAAATCGCAGGTCATGTTGTGAGCCTTAACTCCAATGTTCTCTGTTTTCAAGTTCGTTTTTGAGCTTTTCTTTTTCTTTTCCTTTTTTAATCATTTTCAAATTCAGTTTCGAAAAACAACAAATTTAAACACTATCGATCAACTCTTGGGAGCTTTCATATCTTCTAATGTGGTATCTAATCAAATTTCATTATTTTTGTAATTCTGAATTGGTATCAGGTATCCAAACAAGTCGATACATGTTTTCCAATGTCCTGAAAAGGCAACTTTAGCACTGTCAAAAACACGAAAATAAAAAAATGAAAATAGTAACCAATCAAAAATTTCAAATATATGTGTACTTCAATTTTTGCCAGCTTATATAACCACCTATAGAGCACATTCGGCCAAGGATAGCAACCACGGGGTAATCTTTTCTCTAATCTACAAGATTCAAATCACTAACCTTAACCTAAACATTTAGAAATTGAGAACTCACTATTTTTAAGTTTTCATCTTTGTATATGTTCAGTTTTGGTTAATGCCAAATCTTATATGGCTTTAGCAAATACTCAGCCAAACCTGTTGGCAATATGACTAGCCTTTACTTCACGTCCTCCCCTCACTTCCTCGGAGGTCCGCAGCTCAGAGCAGGATGTGAACCGAGCTTCCTCCATTATCAGGCCCAAATCCCAGGCTGATTTAGGGACAAGACCGGGCCAGCCTCATAGGGGGCCGAGTATCAGGCCTTTGATCAGCCGACTTATATAGACTACTTATAAGCCCATATATTCAAACTTCGGTGAGCCCATGTTCTAGATTATGCAATGTGGCACGTGCATCACATTCAACAAAGGACAAAGAAAGACCCATCTTTGTTCTACATTATCCTTTTTCCAGTAAATTCCTGTCGTACATTATCGGTGGAAACAAGGTAGAGCTTCAAGGAGAAACAGGAGAGAAGGAAGATAACTTTGCAAGCTCTTTTAAGGGAAGAAAGGAGGGGTAATAAATATTTTACAAGCTCTGTCATTCTGATCAAAGTTGTATGAATATTGATGAATCATGAGAAACAATCAACTACCATGTTTAAATCTTTTTGGTCCCGATGCAGACCCCAGGGCAGACTGATCTATACATCTCTGATGCAGATTGATTTAGAGAAAACAGTATACAACACATCTTTTACATGGGATTTCTCTTCTCTGCCTGATCATTCACTCCATTATATATAATGTCTCAAGAGCAGAAAAAGGAAGCATACTTATGTATGGAGACAGAGGGAGACGATGATGAAGATGATACCTTGGAAGTTGGGCTGAAATCCATGGCTCTGGCTTTGCTCCTTTGCTTCACTTTTCTTCTCTTTACTCACTTGTCCTGGTCCTCCCGGAAATAACTGAGACTAGAAATGCACAGTTGGAACTAAGTATACATGTGATGCTCTTCTTGAGTCAGCACCGGTACGACACCATTAAAAGCCAAATGTAACCCCACCAAAGCCTTAACGTGTCATGTTCAGCCATGAGGTCCTAATCACTTGTCTAAACAAAATTAAAATGACAAGTACAGAAGGGTAACCTCATCAACCCCATCTTCATCGTCCCGTGTGTAGGATGCACGGAAGCACAAGTGCTTGTTCCAAATTCAAGCCTTTGTTTAGGTCCATGAGATCAGTGTGTGTTGCTAAACATACAACATAACACGCACCACTTTGAGGGCCGGTTTCTGGAGCAAGTTTTTCATTCAATTCCCCACCCTGGTGCGTGCTTTTTATTATGTACTTAAAAAAAATAAATATGTTGATTAAGGACATACAAAAAGAGATTTTATGTTTATCTTTAGAAGGAGATAAGATGTATGTATTGGCGCAGGCAAGAGGCTGCACGGGTGGGCACTCGTCCACCTACTCCTTTTGTTTTTCTTTCCTTCATACTGCATTAGGTACTTTATCTTAGGGTTAATTATACATTTGTCCCTGAAGTTTGGGGGTAATTACAGTCAAGGACACAAAGTTTCAAAATATAACATTCCGTGACCAAAAGTGTTTCAAATATATCACCCATGTCCATCTGTCAGGGTTCCGTCCAAAAAGTGTACTTTTTGTATGATGTCATCAATATGTATTTTTAAAATGACGATACTACCCCTTGTACTGTATATATTGAAAAATATCTGTTTATTATTATATATGATTTATTTATCAGTTTTAGTTTTAGGATTTTGTTGAAATACTAATTTGTAAATTAGGATATTTTTGAACCCTAATTTGCAAATTAGGGTTTTATGTTCTCTCTCCTATTGCCAGTGAATCTGAAGTCCCCGCCGGCCGTCGCCTCCCTCCCCCGCCCCCGCCGTCGGCAGTCCCTCTTTCCCCGGCCCCTCGCCGTCGGTAGCCCCTGTCCACACCACCCCACCACGCCAGCAGCCTCTCCCCGCATCACCCACCATGTCGACAGCCTCTCCCCGTAGCACCCCACCACGCCGGCAAGCCCCTCCCCGCACCACGCTGCCGGCAATCCCTTTGCAAACCCACACAGCCGACAGCTCTCTCTCTCTCTCTAAAACCCTATTTTGGAAACCCACGATCCCGCCGATCTCGCCGATCTCGGCAATCCCTTCAAAAACCCACGATCTCGCCGATCTCGGCAATCCCTTCGCAAACCCACAATCCCGCCGATCTCGCCGCCACCACTTGCTGCTGCCTCGCCATGGCTGGTTGGCCGTGATCTCACCGATCTCGTTTTCTACGTCGCAGTGGGGAATGGGAGGCGCAACAACTAGAGGGGTGGAGGGAAGGTGGTAGCAGCGGTGGAGTGTTGTGCGGGGTGGTGGGGGAAGAGAGATAGAGAGAGAGAGAGAATTAATTTAAGAGAGAGAGAGAATTTAAGAGAATTTAATAGAGAGAGAGAATTAAGAGAATTTAAGAGAGAAAAATTGAAAATAATGGCATTTGAATAAATAGGGTTTCATGTGGTCCCAGGGGCAAATAAGGATTTCAACTTTTATTTAGGGGCAACTTGGTCTTTTTGTCAGAACCGTTAAGTATTTTGGTATTTCGTTTGTCAATGGACATAAGTGTTACATTTTGAAACTTTGTGTCCTCGCGTGTAATTACCCCCAAACCTCAGGGACATAGGTGTAATTAGCCCTTTATCTTATATATGGACGGAAATGCCCACCTAAATTTATAAAATTAGAAGAGAATTTCTTTTAATCATTTTGCATGTTAACTTACAAAGGAAAATAGAAATAGGTGATATGTGAGCTCCATTTTTCACGTTTTGAGGTGTACTTTCAATGCTAGGGTTTTATAGTGGAAAATTTTTTGGCTGATACCTCGATTGGAGGAATCTTCCTCCTACTCCATTTTTAACGACAATCAATCTTTTCTAAATGTTTTTAGTGTCTTTTATTTAGTGACGCTAAAAAAATGCTGTTAATAATTATCGCTGAAAGTGTTAGAAGAAAGGTAACTAGAAATATTTAGCGACTATTACTTGTTATTATATACGGGGTTGGAAGAAGATTCTTACAACCCTGGTTAAGTGCCAAAGTTTATTCTTTATAGTGTTGTTGTATAGTCACTTTAACGACAAAATGAGAGATCAAATATGAGAAGCGATACTTAGAGCTTTACTTTTCACCCTTTTTGAGCTCGACTTTCAATGCTAATCGCCTTAAAAGAACCACTTTAGCTACAAAAGTAGAGTTCACATAACTAAAGGGGAGCTCCAATATCAATTTTCAAGTTTTATCCCTTATATTCGGTGCTGCCTTAAATATGATTTCCAACTTCGTCACTAGATGCATGCACACATGACTATCTATCTATATAGACACAAGAGTTTTTATAACCGACACTCACAATTTAACTAATTTTAAAGTACATCTATGACCGTCCTCGTATTAAGATCGCGTAAATCGCTCTTTCTATATATCAATATGGGTATAGAAATTCTTTCCTTCTAGGGGATCACAAATGCGTTTAAGAACTTGACGTCCAACTAACACGCATGTATAGACACAATTATATGGGCAGATTATGTACTCTTTGCCGAAGGAAAAGAAAAGTCGAGAAAGCATATCCAAATGGTTTGACAAGATAAGGCTTCAGACTTGAAATGGAAACTTATGATGTTTGATGTTTGTACCAAAAAAACGTAAGAATAATAGTTATTTTGTCTAGTTAGAAACCAAAGAAATATAGTGTAGGGTTAGGGTTTGGTAACCTCGTGAACCTAACTTCCATGTCACAACTCACACGAGATGGGCAGCCTCATCCACAATATCTTGGGTATCTTTATTGATGCTACACTTCTACAAATCCAGACTTCAAGTCTTTATCTGCTATTAACAAATTAAAGTAGAGATGTTTTTGGCAAGGGAGAGTCAAAAATCCCAAATTAATAACCTTTTTCATGATATTATTTGTCGATGAAAATAAATTTTAGTGGCAAAAGTCGACAGCAAAAGATGGTGTGAAAAACAGCTAAGGATCTGCTTACAGAAGAACTCAACCCCTACCATCATCTAGTTAACTTAATCCTTGATTGCAGATTCCTTCCGAGAGCTACAAAGACTTCCCTCCTTCATGATGTACTCAAAGAGGGCGATGCTTGTGGCTGTGCTGACCATCTGGCAAACCTTGGAGCACATCTTTCGTTCAGTAGCGCCAGCTATTGTAACATCAAGAGAAGACTTTTGAGTTCCTAGAGCAGGCCCTGGTATCCATGGAGATGATGCTTCAGCAAGATGCTGCTGGATTAGGAGAAATGCGTATTGTAACCTAAGTCTGTTTACTGTATTTCTTTCCTTTGCACTCAAAAAAAAAAAAAAAAAGATGGTGTGAAAATGCATATAAGAGATTTTATCATTTGGTAACAAGAAACCATAGGCAGAGGATTGATAGGTACAACAAGTGCATAGCTTCACATAAGTAAGCAGCTACAAATTGCTTAAGTCGTACATATGGGTTTATTTTAGGAATTGAGGCCGCCCTTTTGTAAAATGAAAGTGAATGCATTTGGATTGGTCATCTGTTCCTGTCAATGGATAATGTATTTCTTCAATGATTTTTTGCTGTTGATCTTGTCAATCCTTTTCATTGCACTATCCAAAACAACTCTCTCTTTGTTGGATTGAAGGTTTTCTCTCTAATCGCAAACGGTTTCTAATTTCTTTGATAAAGCTTTTGATAAATTTTGGGATAAATCTGGCTGCAACCTGACAATTAGAAGTCTAGATAGTTACTATTTTTATGGACACCTTCAGTGACAATTCTTAGCATTTTTTTTATCACTAGTTGTCGGTTTATGAAAGATTCTAATCATCTTTCTCAAGCTCGAGTGGCGGCCAACTGTTTTCCTTAGTAGAGTGCATTCTTCTGTAAGGATTTGCCGGTTTTGGGAAAATAAAATTGGTTGGGCTCAAGTCGGGCAATTAACTCCCTGAGATTTTTAAACTGTAACAATTGAACCCTAAATCAGTCTACAGTTATAATGTTGTATGTGCCGTTTATATGACCATCTCAGAGGGGGAGTCTTGTAAAAAGTTTTAAGTAGCAGTTCATGAAAATAAACATCTTGTCTTTTTTTAATTTTTAATCATGCTTCACATAATTGTTACTGCGACAACCATTGACCAAGATCCCTCTACATCTCACATCAGCTGATTAGAAAGCGTTTGCTTAAGGTAATTATCGAGGACTGATGAAGCGCTAACTTTCACACATTGGAGCTCGACGACGACGACGATGATCTTAAAAACAACGGTTATTTATCGAAATCTCGGCTATGGCTTTTGACGCTGCTAATTTTTGAAGTTGTCAGAAACATATTTTTCCATCTACAGTTTACTAAAGGTTGGTGCTTTTTTGGGCCATTCTCTTATCTCCTGGCGCAGCAAGAAGCAACGCGCTGTCGCTCATCCCAGCACCAAGGAAGGGTATCGAGCCTCTGCTATCAGCCACATCTCAGAAGAAACACCTGGAATTGAAGGGTTCCGATGGAGTGGGAATATAACCATGCCTGCATGGCAAGCTCAAGCCAACATCCAATTCGGACACAACTGCTCAATTCCGCACAGCACGCTTGAGATGTACTTTCTTCACTGTCTAGTCCTGCCAAAAGCTACCTGATGCTTCAAGGGACTGCCATAGCATCTGAGCCAGAATAAATCTAGACCAATTAGTTCTTGACTCAAAAATGAGGGAACCAGCAACATTTATGCACGGCTAACTTTTAAATGTAGTTTTGAAATGCAGGATTAGATTTTACTGCTGAAAAGGAAGATATCAATATGTAAAGTTCCTCATGGGAAAAAAAGGTCATATACTTGTCTACTCAAAGAGAACCCAGCTTCAAGTAACTTTCAACAATTTCTTCCTGTGAAAGATCAGTATAGTATCCTTTCCCTACAGCCATACCCTCTTCCTCTGCCAACCGTTCAACTTCAAGCTGTACTTGATCGCCGCCAATCTTACTGGGTTCCAGTAGGTTACAAGCTACTTCAATGGCATCACCATGAACAAGTGCCATGGATTGCACAGACGGAAGCCCACCTGCTCTTCCGCTTACCCTCTTTGCAATTCTACGAACGGCAGCAATATCAGTAGAGAAGACTGGGACGTTATAGTTATCGACCCACCGAGTTGCTCCAATTACAACAATGCCATTTGCCTGAAATGCTTGAAAAGGACCTTCATCCGGTTTCAGTGGCAGAGCCTCGGGCTTTGGACCACCTGCCCACTGATTTCCACTGACATTGGGCTTGAAGTACCCCAGTTCTCTCCTGATCGAATCAAGCGACCTTCCCTCTTCATGGGCTGCTCCATATAGAAAGGTCGGGACTGCAGACTATGTTCAAGACCATTAGCAACGTTGAACAAGTGAAAAAGAAAACTAGACGGTCTATCATAGATCTATTTCAATAACTAATTCAAAATCATCATGCAGAACAGGCTCCAAGACCAAAGTCGTTAGTAGTCCTCCTCTCCTCTCCTACAAAAGGGGCATTTGAAGCCCCTTATGTTTTTAAGTTCCAACAAAAAAAGGAAAGAAAACCCAAAAGATTAACTCCAATTGTCTTAAAAGCCAGATACTGGAACAGAATGCTATAAACGACACAAGCTGAAAATTTTCAGTTCCAATATCAAATGCAAGGGCCTTCAACCATATTCATGGGATATTAGAAACTCCATAGGGAAAGTTTTCCAGTTAGAATAGCAGGTGCTATTTGCAAAAGAAATGGGTATTTCTAGAAACAGGATAACTATCACATTTACACTGCACTTTAGTTATCACATTCAAACAGCACTTCTTACGTTCTTTTTTTCTGCAAGAGACACAATTTCAAGACACCGCAAATGACAAACCTTGAAGAGTTGAGCCAATATCAGCTGCTAGATGTTTTGCACTTCCGGAAACTTGGTCTAGAGAAGTGGAAGCTAAGGGATGGAAACAAATATGGTCCACCACGCCAAGCCGGGGATGACTTCCACTATGCAACTCAAGATCAATAGCTTCAAAAGCAGCTTTTACCATAGCAAACACAGCACTCTTCAATGGACATGAGTCAGAAGATGGCTTTGGAGCCAACTTGGAGACAAGTGTGTACCCAACTCTATTGTAAGTATCATCTTCAAACTTATTGATAACAGCGGCTTCTGGAAATAGCTTGGCAGCTTGTTCAATTGATTCTAGTGCAGCCCTGTTTCGGCTTTCAGATATGTAAACCTTACAACAAGCGAGCATCGACTTTAGCATTTTCCTACTTCCGTCAACCTTCCCAAACTGCACAAAAGAGTGGCCTTAAATTAAACCAACACCGCAAGGAACTCTTGGTCACATTTCTGTAAGATCACAAGATTTGCCACCCACTTCCTCTGGCTTGCTAATGATCAAACAACAATCTCATCCATAATAAAATGGCCGTAATAAGCAAGAAAAACACCAGCAGCGTTACAATCAAGTGGATGCAAATCAGAGCTTCCGCACAAGTACAAAAATCGTGGTAGAAATAACCTACCACTAGACAAATGGAACTCCAAGTAAATGGCACCGAGATGAAATCAATAAGCATTGCATTCTGTGGCAGTTAATTAAAGTTTAGTTGCTCCAATGCCACAAGGGAGAGAAAAGTAAACACATGCAAATCATGCTAAAAGAAACTCATCGATGGATAAACAAAAGCCTGAGGCACAAAATGAACACCGCAGGAATTGCATTCTGAGAGTCTTTAGTAGAAGTTGATTTACAACTATTAGTACTTATCTGTTTATTTGGGCTCCCCCGCTACTCCACTAATGCTGGAACCCAGACAGGGCTATGAGGACTGGCCCATAGCGGGCTAGTTTGTTGGACCCCTGATGGGGCTATGATGCTCCCCGGGATCTATTATAGAATTACCTCTGGCTGGGCTTGAAGCCTTACTTACCCTGCGGAAGGTGAAGGGATTACATACGTGCCCAGACACTACATACACCACGTGAACAGTAAAACTTTCAGAGCAGCCAACCTTTTGTAGTTTTGTACCACATATATGCCGCAAAATACCATCATCCCTGTCTTTCACCGAAATAACCAAAAGTATCGGAAGACTATTATTACTACCCCCACTCCACTAAATTTTCCCCGACAACTTTTCTGGAATCCTAAGATAGATTTAGTACCATGTAAACACCGAATTGGACTCAAATAGCTACCATAAATTACATAAGTATCATCTAGCAAGTCAAGCTAGGATAAAAACAACGAGTAGAGTCGACATTTACATGTACTAAATCTGTCCTAGGAATTTGCAAACGGTCAAATGGGGAAAACCAAGATGGAACTGAGGGAGTACTACTTTTCTAACTCGTTCGTATTCTAACCACTAGTTTAAGCAACAGAAAACTAATAGACGGTCAAATGGGGAAAACCAAGATGGAACTGAGAGAGTACTACTTTTGTAACTCGTTCGTATTCTAACCACTAGTTTAAGCAACAGAAAACTAATAGCCCAAGCTACTAAGCTAGAAGGTTGCAGTAGTTTGATTTGTTTAGGTGAGCCAAGTACTATTCAAGAAACTAGAGGGACAAAAAGATAAGGAAAGGCCAACTTATTTATTCAGTTTGGGATGTAACCTGCATTAGATATGATTATGCAAGAACAAAACTAGAGAAAAACAATTACTAGTCAGAAAACCGGATCGATTTCGTAAAATTGAAAAGCTCAGTCTAATTCAGCCGAATGTTTGTGAAAAGATCGAACTAAATTGTGAAAAGAACCTTGCAATAACCAAAATAGAAATCATAACAATATGCATTAAAGTTCAAGGAATCAAATAATACACAAAACGCAAAGCAAGAAGCAACGTGCAATATAGACAGTGTGCATTGCATTACCAACCGGGAGCCAGTACCTAAAAGATGAAAATGCGAACTTTGACATATCTATTGGACAAGCAAAGATAATGAAAACCCATAAAGCAATTCACTTTACTTACCAACGGCAAGTTTTTCCCCTCTTCCGTACATTAGACTGTCTTATACATTGCGTTCAAGCCATTTGTGAATTGGGTTCATCCTATTGGTCGACGTGAAGAGTCGAATATGTATGTGGGTGAAGAAGGAAGGAGCTTCAGCGTGTGTGAGGGGAATGTTCCATCACTTATCAGGAACAAGCAGAAGAAGAAGAACCAGAAAAATACCTGTCGGTGAGAAGTGGACCAAGTTTTTGGATCCATTGGCTAAGATTTCATGCCTTTATTTTCCATTAACAAATGATTTTGATAATTTAGCATAGGGTAATGATTTCCGTATCTAATGAATTAATTTTAATCTTTGGGTGAAGAGTTGCAAATATTATACCTCGTTTGATTATCATTTCGACTCTTTTTTTTTTTTTTCCTTTTTTGCTGTTTTTAGTTTGGGAGTTTTGTTTTGAAATTGGTACAAAGTCTTATTTTTTAGGGGAAAATAAAGAATGACTCCCTCTACTTTACACGTTGTGCGTTTTGTCCCCTCCACTTCTTTTAGCACTAACCCCCCCCCCCCCCCCCCGCGTTTAAGAAAATAGGCACAGTTAACTGATCGTAACATATCTTTATCAAATGTCTTTTTTATCCTTCCCATATAACCCTTAATTTTTCCAGAAGACTGCCCAAACCCAGCAATCTCTCTACCTTCTCCCATTTCATCTTTTCTCTCAAAACCAGAGATAACCCCTTCATCTCCTTCATCTTGCGTCTGTTCTTCTTCCTGCCCCATATGTGTGTCGATTATACTGAAGAGAAGAGAGGAGCAACGAGGGGTACTTAATTACTAATATCACTTCCCGTCGCCATATTTTATGCAGATAATTTTGAAAATTAGAGCCGTCCGATCAGAAGGATTCATCGGCCGGCAACCGGAATATTTAGCCGCTTCTGTCACAGCATGGCTTACGCGGAGCGCATATCTATCTTACAGCAAAGGTGCTCAGTAACCAAGTCAATTGCACAGTGTAAACAGATCCATGCAAAGCTAATAATCACCCAATCCTTTTGAGTTTTTACTCGAAATGCGGTGATTTATACAGTGCCCACCAACTGTTTGATGAAATGCCCCACAAAATGTTGTGACATGGACTTCCATGATTACGTCTTACGTTCAACACGAGTCATTTCAACTTGCACTCTGTTTATTTAAGGAAAAGCTTGCATCAAATGAGATGCCAAATCACTACACGTTGTTTGTTGCAGTTCGCGCTTGCACGGTTGTTGGATATGTTGATTTGGGTGTCCAAATTCATGGTCTGATTGTTTGTGTTGGACTTGAAAGGGATGAATTTACGGGAAGTTCTCTTTTGGATTTTTACTTTAAAGTTATGGGTGATTTGGGTAGTGCATTTCGTGTTTTTTTATGGGTTGTACAGAATTGATGTTGTTTCATGGAATGTTATGATTTCAGGGCTTGCTCAAGATGGTTATACTAGTGAAGTTTTGCGTATACATTCAGAAATGCAGATGGTTGATGGGTTGAATCCAAATGATTCTACAATTATCGGTTTGCTCAAGTGCTGTTATATTTTGAAAGAGGTGGAACAAGTTCATGGGCTTGCTTTAAAAACAGGTTTTAAGAATGATATAGCAGCTGGCAGTTCTTTGATGGATTCATATGGGAAGGTTGGGAGTATAGACTTGGGGCAGAAAATACTTGGTTCATTAGAGTTAAATAATACTAGTTGTTTTGTTTGGAGCTCAATTATATCTAGTCATCCTAGAAATGGTTGTGGAAAGGAAGCTATCACTTTGTTTAGAGATATGTGTAGGCAGGGCGTGAGACCTAATCAACATGCATTGTCAAGTGCTTTGAAAGCTTGTACAGATGTCAGAGACCTTAGTACTGGAGTTCAAGTTCATAAACAAATGATAAAAAATGGTTTTCGCAGCGATTGTTTTGTTGTAAGTGTTCTTATTTCTCTTTAAGCAGATGCTGATAAGATTTATGAGGCAGAGAAGTTATTTAGGAGGATTGATGACAAAGATATTGTGGCATGGAATGCAATGATCACGGCCACCTCGGCCTACACATGAAATGGGCTTTCGTCTTTTTTGTTGTCCGAAAAAATTTTGAGTGATAATGGCTCAAGCCTCTCTAGTTTCACAGAGGATCTAGGACTAGTCAAAATGTCAAACACCCAATATTATATTATCTATATAATGATTATAATTTATTTATTAACCTGCTAAAAGAATCAAGGATTTATGTGTTATAAAGTGGCTAGAAGGGCATTTTGGTCCTAAAAATCAGGTTTTGGGCACCATATGGTTCCCTCCAAAAAAACACAGATAGTTTGGATGTTTTCCGTTAACTGTGCTCATTTTCTTAAACTGTGAGGGGGTTTAGTGATTAAGTTTGAAGTGGAGGGAGGCAAATCACACAATGTATAAAGTAGAGGGAGTCATTCTCTATTTTCTCCTATTTTTTAACTACTAATATGCCAATAGATTTGCTTGTTTATCATTAAAATATCAGTTAAAGTACAAATTTTAGAGGCAAAGAAAATTGGAGTAAAAGATTTCTTTAACATTAGTAATAAAACATAGAAGAGGATGAATTTAGCAATTTTCTTTTCAAGCAATTTTTATTACTTTTTCTTCTTTTCGTATTTTCCTTACACCAAGTATTCCTTATTATTATTGCCAAGCTAATTTATCACCTCATAAGATACTTTTTGTGGACAACCATAAAATGGAATGTAAAATAAAGGTAAAGAGAAATAAATGCACAAGGCCGTTTTCTTGTAGTTAAGGGTTATGAAGAAAAAATAGGCATTTTCTTTGGTTGCTAAAACGGAAAAAAAAAAAACATGATATATATACTTAAAAATTCATTAACTTCCTCGGAATGTTTATTCTAACAACATTATTATTTTTTAGACAATTATTTGCTCCTAAAAATGTATTAGAAATAAATGTATGTACCAACGGACAGGCCACGTGACCAACGTTTCATTCAAACTACAAACACCTATAATTGGAAAAGGTGAAATGGAGCAACTAGATTACATTTTATTAAAACTTAGCCAAAAAAAAAAAAAGTCCCGGCCAATTAATCCGAATTTCAAACTCAAAAACTTATAGATCACGAGTTTAGCTATAAGTAGCTAGCGGAACAAAAAGGAGAATAGATCTCTAATCTTTTGAAGCATTCACCTACACAAGTTTATTTGATGACCAACTTACCTAGGAACGGAGCTCAGATAGCAACAACAAGCTAAACACCACAAAGTGAAAGTGGCAAACAAGCCATAGATGACAAATATCGACTGAATAAGAACCGTCTTATACTAAAACAACTGTAATGACCCTCGCATTCATGGACTTAGTGTTGATCCATGCACATAGCTCTAACACAACATGACTATTACTGGGGCATGATTATAATAATAATCCAAGCCTAAAAGCCATATATATATATATATATATATATACCGTAACCCGCGGGCCAAACAACTGTAGTCATTACGGCCACATCTATCTTAGCTTTGGGACTAATAAATCAGTCACTAATAAGAGTACTACCGGCGAACAAAAAAGTTAGGGTGTGTTTGATAACGCAATTAAGTACTTAAAATTTAAAGTTTTCAATGATTTTCAATTAAGTGCGTTTGATAACGCTAAACCTTGTATCACTTAAAAAATTCTTTTCTACCAAAAATAGACTAAAATTTTAAGTCAGGGTGCACTTACTAATGCTGATCACTTAATTTTAAATGAGATGGTTAAAAGTTATTTAATATATTTTTACATAAAAAATAATAACCACCATGATACCGCTTAATTTAATGTACTGGCAACACCGCCTCTACCATAATACAACTCCACCACAACCATTATTTCCTTTTACTACCACCACAACAATTACTATGACCTAGCCACTAGTACCACCACCACCACCACCACCACCACAAGAACACCTCCACCTCCACCACAAGGATACCTCCACCTCCACAATACCGTCGTTGTTGTCACCACGTCTATTTCCTCTAAAATCACTGTTAATAAATTGGGTCAGTGGACCCATTATCCGCCCACTAACAGATAATGTATATTTGTTAGTTTGAATAAATACAGTTATTTAGAGAATATTTATCTCTTAAGTGTTTGAGATAAATACAATCTTTATCTCCTAAGAGTTGGAGGTAAAGCCAGTCTCTAATTGTATCTTTATATAAAGGCTAGAGATATCTCAATAAATCATAAGTCAATAGTAATAACCCTCTCTCTATAGCACTCTCTCTAGAGCAATCACCAAGCTCTAGGATTTGGTTCGTGGACGAAGAACTCGACTCTAGTAGCCGTTTTCGTACCTGCGAAAAAGATCAAGCGTGTTGGAGGCTCGTAACAACAAGGATCCTACGTCGGAATTTTCGGAGACTTCGTACGGTATGTTTTCGAACCCATTACGTGTTACGTGGTAACACGATAAATGTTGTAATTGTTTCAACATTGGTATCAGAGCTGATTACTTGTTGATTCGCCTTTAACATGCTAGATTAATTTATGTGCATGTTGCGATTTTTTCGAATACATGTCCGAGACCCATTACAAAAATTCGAAATTTATTGAGCATGTTTTCTGAAAAATAATTATATAGTTTTGTTCTCCTATGGTTGAGGATGAACTCCATAAAATTTCGTGATTTTTGGATGCATGATTTGTGAGAAATCAAGATTTTATTTTTCAAGAAAACTGTGGTTTTTTCGAGTTTTGGGACTCAAATTCGGAGCATGATATTCTGTTTTTATCATGATCGGTTGGTACATAATTAATCTATGTCGTATAGGCTTTCCAACGATATATCGTACGCATTATTTGGCTTAAAAACGAGAAAGATATGGCCTTAAAAAGTTGGCATCGCGACATGGCGGCGCTGAAAAAAATTAGGGTTTAATGAAGAAGATGAACAGGATCCACGCGCTAAAGCTGAGCCAAAGCCGCGCCCACGCGCCAAGGACGCGTGCCACGCGCGAAGGCAGCTGCGCACGACACGCGCCAAGCCAAGCCACGCCGCCACGCGCTCCCACACGCGACACGCGCCGCACGCGCCCAAGCCAAGTTGATTCCACGCGCGCCCCACGCGCGCGCGTGTAACTCACGCGCCTGTTAAAAAAAAATTCCAAACGCAGACCCACGCGCAAGGTGGCGCGTGGAGGCGCGTGAGGTATTTTCTGGCGGTGTTTTTGACCCACCACCGGCGCGTGGCGCTCCTTTGTGGCTTCTGAAATTTTTCTATGGTATTAAATTTACCTTAATACCCTCTGTGTGTGTTCTGTTTAATTTTTAAATGATTTTTTCTATAAAAATTAGCTTTAAAAATTTGTTTTGATTCACTCCGAATTTTTCTTTAATTCCAGAGGGCATATTAAGGATAAATTTACTGTTTGCCAATTTTTTAGGATTTATCTCTCTGTTTTTGGTCATTTGTGAGTATTTTTGTGGTACTTTTGTGGTTCCCAAAAATACGAATAATGCGTAAATATTATTTTTGCACTTCGTGAGTAGCAATAAATATTTTTTGGAGAGTTATATGACATAGATAAATTATGTCTAATTTGTTACATGCTTGCCTTGATTTGTGTTATGGTTTAAATATACTTCTGAGGTATATTTGTTAGGCTTTTGGTAAGCCCACATTTCTTTTTAAACCTAATTTCAAGGCCTTTACACCCGTTTTCCTTGGAAGGAGAATGTGGCCTATTCATCCATTTTATTACCCTTTAACTTGTTATTTGAGTATGCTAGTTTTAGGTTAAATGGATGGATACTAGATTGGCATTCTAAAGACACTTATGTTTATGTGTTTACTCTTGCTTTAAGAAAATTCTTTTGAGAATAATGTGCTGTGCGGCATCTCCATTTGTTTTATTGGAGTAGTTTGTAGTAGGATTCTCAAAGATGTTGTATTCTGCTATTTCCCTGTATATTTCGAGAAAGCCTTGTACGGGGATGTAATTTCGCACGCACATTATTCAAGTCAGAATTTTCTTAGCATAAGTTATTAGAATGCCAACAGGGCTCAACGGAGTCCTTGCACACTATTGTATGGTGCAATAATATTGTTCTAAATTATGATGTGGATGATTTATTATATTGTGGCTTATATGATGATGAAATTTATTGCAAAAAATTATTTGAAAAATATTTTTCCCAACTCACATACATGGGAGATGATTACGAGCTTAGCAGATTTTCGATTTCATGATGTGAGGAAGGATTATGTTTTTCATTTGAATTTTTTGAAATAAATAGAAGGATGTATAATTAATGTCTTTTCCTTGCGCAATCTAATGTAGTGAATATAATGGCCACCAAGAATGTCATAGCTGATCTCGTTAAGGGTGAGAAACTTAACGGAGATAATTATGACGTTTGGCACAAAAAGATGAAATTCATGCTGAACGAACAAGAGCTCGAGGAGCACTTGACCAAGGAGATGGTCGCGCCAACTGAGGCGCAACCCCTAAGAGACCACACTGCCTACCAGAAATGGAATCAGAAAGATCGTAGTGCGTGCTACACCTTGTTGAGCAGCTTGCAAAATGATTTAATTGGGCAGTATGATGAACTTCCAACTTGCAAAGCTTTATGGGATCAGCTCAAGTTCTCTTTTGGTGGAACCTCAACTACGCGGCTTCGTAGCCTTGTGATTAAGTTTGAGGAATACACAAAAGACCCTAAGCATACCATGAATGAACATCTAAGGGTGATGTCCAATATGATTGGTAAGCTAAGGGATGCTGGCCATGCGCTCACAGATGAGCAGCAAGTCAGAGCTGTCATAAGGTCCCTTCCTGCCTCGTGGGCCAATATGAAACAGATATTGACCCACAGTGAAAACATCAAGAACTTTTCTGATGTTTCACAGCATGTCATCCTTGAGGACGAGACTCGAGATACTGACAAGACCCTTGCTTATGTCGCCCAAGGGGGATCGCGCAATGCAAATGGCAAGCGCGGAAGACAAAGTAAGAAAGGTAAGAAAGGCGAGGCTAGCACTTCTGCGCCAAAGGAAGGAAAAATGAAGAAACGCAAGAGAGGAAAACGTGGTGGGAAAAAGGATCTGTCTAAAGTTAAATGCTTCAACTGTCAACAGAAAGGACACTTCGCTCGTGATTGCACTGAGCCGAAGAAGGTACTTTCTGAATCTTTCTCTCAGTTATATGTTTCATCACATGTGATGGTTGCTCATTCCCAACCTGTGTGGTTTGTGGATACAGGTGCAACAAAACATGTAGCACGTGATCGAGAGGGGTTCGTAGATTACCACCGGATTCCAGTGGGAAGCAAACATATCTTCATGGGAAAAAATAGCTCCAAAGAGGTGCTAGGGGTTGGTTCTTACCAGCTCAAGTTGCGCACTGGGCGCACATTGATTCTAGAGGATGTGCGATATGCACCCACAGTTCGGCTTAATCTACTTTCAGTTACTGCTTTATTAGACAGTGGTTTTTCCTTTATTTTTAGGGGTAATAAGTTGGACATTTTTTTGGATGATGTTTTGTTCGGACATGGTTTTCGCATGGATAGTCTTTTTCAATTGGATTTAATTGATTCTCAGTCTTCTTATTCTTATGTGGTGAATGATAATATTGTGAATGATTCTACCACCTGGCATGCAAGACTGGGCCACATAGGCCAAGATAGGATGACTCGTTTGGCTAGAGAAGGCCTTTTTGGGCCCACTCGCAAGAGTCAATCTACAAATTTGTGAGGCTTGTTTGGCCGGTAAAGCATGCAGGAAGCCTTTTTGGAAAGGCTGTGAGAGCAACTCAACCACTTGAGCTAGTTCACTCTGACATATGCAGACCTATGAGTGTAAAGGCATGCCATGGCGCCTCTTATTTCCTTACACTGTTAGACGATTATACGCGATATGGTTATGTGTATCTGATATCTCACCGCTATGAAGCTTTGGACTGTTTCAAACGCTTTGTAGCTGAGGTTGAGAATCAGAAAGAGAAGAATTTAAAAACTCTTCGCACTGACCAAGGACACGAATATTTGTCAGATCACTTCAAGAAGTTTTGTGAGAAAAAAGGGGATACGCAGGCAACTTACTATTCCTAATACTCCACAACAAAATGGCGTTGCGGAAAGAAGGAATAGAACATTGTTAGACATGGTTAGGTCTATGATGGCGCAAGCAAACCTCCCAATATCTTTTTGGGGGGATGCTCTTTTGACTGCAGCCTATATACTTAATCGAGTGCCTTCACAATCAGTCAAGTCCACCCCATATGAGCTTTGGAATGGCCAAAAGCCAAATTTGGATAACTTGCGCCCATGGGGCTCAGCAGGTTATGTTCACAGTATTTCTCATAAGTATGGGAAACTAGGGCTTAGAGCTAAAAAGAGTATCTTCTTGAGGTATTCTGAAAACTCTAAAGGCTATGTGATGTATGGTGAACATCCAAATGGTGGAAAGACTGAAATAGAGTCTCGTGATGTCGATTTCATAAAGAATGATTTTCCTAGCATTGGAGACGCAAGTAAGAATCTTGACCTCTATGAGTTAGAGGAAGTTGAAGCCATTTTACCATCTTCAAGCGAAGGTGGGGAATTAGTTTCATCATCCGGTTGTCGCTGAAGATAGTGTAAGTGACCTTCAACCTAGTGGGAGTATCCCAGACAGTGGGAGCACACCACAAGGACCATTAGGTCAACAAGATTCTCAACTGCGTAGAGGTGCACGAAGAAGAGTTCCACGTCGTCGTTTTGAGATTGACGGAGAAATTCTTATGTGCACTCCAAATGATGAAGACGAGCCTACTTCTGTGGAAGAAGCCTTATCTTCATCTGCTAGAAATGAGTGGATGGCTGCAATGAAGGATGAGTTAAGCTCAATGGAAAAGAATCGGCTCTGGGAGTTGATTGACCTTCCGCCAGGGTGCAAGACTATTGGAAACAAGTGGGTTTTTAAAGTCAAGCGCAAGGTAGATGGGTTAATCGACAAGTATAAGGCACGTCTTGTGGCGAAAGGCTATACCCAACTGCGGGGTGTGGACTATGAAGATACTTTCTCCCCAGTGGTGAGATTTGCTTCAATTCGCCTGATCCTAGCTATTGTCGCCCAGCAGGATTTAGAACTTTTTCATATGGATGTTAAGACTGCGTTTCTCAATGGAGAACTAGACGAAGAGATTTATATGGCTCAACCCGAGGGTTTTGAAGTCAAAGGACATGAGCGCAAAGTTTGCCGTCTCAAACGTTCTATATATGGTCTCAAACAATCGTCTAGGCAGTGGTACTTTAGGTTTCATCATGCCATTACCTCTATAGGTTTTGAAATGATTGAACAAGACCATTGCGTTTACGTAAAACGATCCAAGAAAAATATTCTAATCCTTTCTTTGTATGTGGATGACATTCTTTTAGCTGGGAATGACATGAGTTCCATTGTCGCCACTAAGCAGTGGCTGTCCTCAACTTTTGAGATGAAGGACATGGGAGAAGCTAATTATGTGCTCGGAGTTAAAATCATACGTGATCGTCCAAAGAGACTTCTCAGTTTGTCTCAAGAGACATATATCAAGAAGGTCATTGAACGATTCCGTATGCATAACTCAAAACCCATAGACACTCTAATGGACAAGGCGTGTACTTTAACAACAGACCAATGCCCAAAGAATGATGAGGAAAAGAATCGGATGTCCAAAGTGCCTTACGCGGCTGCAGTTGGGAGTCTGATGTACGCTATGTTGTGTACGCGTCCAGACATCTGCTATGCCGTTGGAATGGTGAGTCGTTATCAGAGTAATCCTGGACCCGCTCATTGGAATGCGGTGAAGAGGATTCTTCGATACTTACGTGGAACCGCTGATCTCGTCCTGTGTTATCATGGTGGAGACTTGAGATTGAGAGTATACAGCGATGCTGATTGGGGCGCTGATAGAGATGAGCGCATATCCACTTCAGGTGGAGCTATCTCTTGGTACAGCAAGAAAAAGTCTTGCATCGCCCTATCCACGATAGAGTCGGAGTATGTTGCTTGTTCAGCAGCAGTCCAGGAAACTGTTTGGTTGAGGTCATTCTTACAGGCTCTAGGGGTTACAGCTCATGCAGATGAGTCTGTCACTGTTCACTGTTCACTGTGTCAATACAGCTGCCCTAGATTTTGTAAAGGACCCCAAATATCATGGGAAGGCCAAACACATAGGCCTTCGTTATCACTTCATTAGAACTTTAGTTGCGCAAGGAGAGGTGTCCATGAAACATATACCTACTGGCAGAATGGTGGCTGATCCTTTGACCAAGCCCATTGCTAGAGATGTTTTCCTTTCTCACATTAGGAGTATGGGACTACGTAGGTTTTGATATGTTTATGGCATCTTATGTACTTGACATTATTTATTACATTAAATTTTTCGTTCCTTGATTTGAGTTTATTATGGAATGAATGATAATCTTTGTGATTACATATACATCCTTATTGAGAGTGTCACCAGGCTCGAATTGACCCACTCACACGGGTAATTCACCTTGGCGCTAAGATAGCGAGCAAGATGAGACATAATTGTCTTAAGCGCCAAGTGGGCGAATAAGATGATACAGCTTATAAAGCAAACATGTCGCCTTAGTTGGAGCTAAGATGAGACCTAATAAATGTAGGTCGATCATAGAGTATCTCCACAACTCTATGTAGCCTGTTTACAGCCGAATGTGAGATTTCAGGTAGGCACTATGAGAGTGACTGGGCTGAAAAACTCAGGTTAGGCGCTTGTACAGCGACTAGACTTAGATTCGTATGGCGTATTTTATTATACATTTATGTGACACGCCCTTGCGGGTTACGCCATAGCATGCAAATCATACTGCATGTGCTAAATGCAGACCGACAGTGGGAGTGACGAATGAATCCCTGCTTCGTCACTGTGTGAGCCACTTGGATCGAAATTTTTGATCCTATATGGTACCCTTTTCACCTTAGACTATGTCATGAAGAGGATACTCAATGTCGCTACTTTAGCATGTACCCTTGGATCATGGATGATGCGGTCTCGCGGGGCATGTCTAGGAAAGCGGTTGGGTCTAATTGGAATGACATGAGGGCTTTGGGAAGAAAGTTCAATATTACATCATGTTGTGTGATTCATAGCCCGGGCGACTTTGTCGATTTTCGTTTCGATATGAGTCATGAATACATAACATATGAGAGGTTTAACACTGCTCACTATGAGGGATTTGAGAGTGTTTAATCTGGTGTAGTTGAACTATCTGGGGTACATACGAGATTTTTTGGAGTGATGTATTGTGTTAGTTTGGTGATAACTTAATACAATACTCCTCAACTGGACATCCTTTCTCGTAGGTCGCACGTTCCATTTCCTGTATGAGGAGATGAGTGGACGAGAGATAAAGAGGGACTGTACGATTTATTTGCCCTGTGTGTGGGCGAGTGGGAGCTGTTAATAAATTGGGTCAGTGGACCCATTATCCGCCCACTAACAGATAATGTGTATTTGTTAGTTTGGATAAATACAGTTATTTAGAGAATATTTATCTCTTAAGTGTTTGAGATAAATACAATCTTTATCTCCTAAGAGTTGGAGGTAAAGCCAGTCTCTAATTGTATCTCTATATAAAGGCTAGAGATATCCCAATAAATCATAAGTCAATAGTAATAACCCTCTCTCTATAGCACTCTCTCTAGAGCAATCACCAAGCTCTAGGATTTGGTTCGTGGACGAAGAACTCGACTCTAGTAGCCGTTTTCGTACCTGCGAAAAAGATCAAGCGTGTTGGAGGCTCGTAACAACAAGGATCCTACGTCGGAATTTTTGGAGACTTCGTACGGTATGTTTTCGAACCCATTACGTGTTACGTGGTAGCACAATAAATGTTGTAATTGTTTCAACAATCACCAAAAGACTCACCACACTACAACCACTGGCATGACCGTCATGTCGCCGCCTATCGCTATCATCACAATTACCAACATCACGTCTTTCACGCACCATTATCGTCACCATTGACACCTTTTTGCCGCCGCCTCCACAACTATTAATATATCGTCACTGCCACCAACACCACCACCAACACGATTTTAGCCTTCCCCTAAAAAAGTTATAAAGTACGTAAACAAATGCATAATTTTGATAAAAATAGATAAATTTATAAATAAATTTTTTTCAGACATCTGCTTTTAGTTTACCAAACAAACTAACTTATTTTTTAGTAAAAATTTAGTCGATTAAAGTTTTCAGTTTCACGAATTCAATACTTAACTTTTTCAGCACTTAAATTTCAGTTTTATCAAAGAACCCCTTATTCTTAAGAGTACAATAAAGTTTTTAAAAGAGTAGAATACAGTCAAGGAGCAGAACGATAAAATAAAAAAATTGACAACACAATGAAAGTTATTGCTTACCTCAAATCATGCAAGGACAATATATTAAATAGGCTACTCTATCCAACCTAGACTAATTTTATATTAGTAAGATAACCTATCTATCACGGCAAATATATCGAGCCCAACAATGTGAACCCAAGCTAAAACCTTAAAACCCATCAATGGGAGTCATCTAAGTTCAATCTTAGGCCTCAGAAGAATTATTGGGCTAAAACTCTACAACTATCACTACTAAAATGTAATATTGTAAAATGGGGATCACTATTCAAAACTAACCAACCCTAAGGGTATGTAACATATATGGTTCTCTAATATCGCATAACTACGGTAATTATTGTACTTTCAACTTGTTTTGTTTGATCGTCTTATCGGGGAGAATGAAGATTGAGAACAACTTCACCGTGTATCGCTAGATATTGCATGTCGAAAAATTATTTGGAAAAAGCCCAGCTTTTTACCTCTTTTGGTTTTCGCTAGTTCTGTAGAGTTAATTACCTTATCACAGAGACTACACTTAAGGTGCAAAAGACACCCGTAAATTAGTCGAACAAAATCTGGATTTTAATTAAAAATAAAGAACAATTAAGTTAATTACAAAAATTTTGCTTCTTCCTTCTTTTCCAACCCTACCGCTCCTCTGCCTCTCCAGTACTAGTCTCCCTCTTACATGAATTCCTTTTATATTGTGGTGACATAGTCCTACTAGGTTACAGCTTTTCTAATTAGTTTAGTTATTTTATCTACACGACCTGCCCCTACTAATAAAAGTTTAACAATCACAACACCGATTAGCATAGCTATGAATACCGTACCGAAATGTATACCGTTTTTTTCTATAAAATGATACGTTCCGGTACCGGTACCGTCTCAAAATTTTCATCAATATTGTACATATGTAATATTCATTTATTGACGAATTAACTATATATACATATCCATAGAGCTTGGATTATCTTAATTTTTTAAATAAACTATTGGTTTCCAAATAAGTTATTTATTTGGCTGTTTGCTTAATAATAACATGTTTTTCTGGATAAGATTAAGTTGTTTGTTCAATAATATCATCTTTGGGTTCAAGAATAAGATATTTTTCTGGGTGTGCGCGCGCATGTAGTTGAAAGAATATGATCAAAGCTTCCAGATTGAAGTAGATCAAAGCCAAGTGAATATGAAAAACTTATCACGAAAGCTTTTACAAATTGTATTGATATTTATGAATAAGAGGCTACAGAAGCTTTGATTAGTATAATAAAACTTAGAGTATTTTTCTATTTAGTCTTTATATGGTCAATTTATAAATTTTCTAACAAAATTTGTCGTTTTAATATTTTCTAAGGGACCGGTACAAAACACACTATCTCGACCGGTATCACATGTACTGGCCTGTACAACTGGTACAGAGCGGTATTTTGACCGGTACAAAATGTGAAGGATATCGTACCAGTAAAAGGCAAAAGCGGTACGTACCGGCCGGTACGACCGGTACCGGTACAATATTGATAACTATGCCAATTAGCCCACACTAGTGTCCAATAATCTTCCTTGATAGGATTACAAATAGCCTAGAGCAATAATTGCTGCTAAAAAGATCTATTTTCACGTGGGATACGACATCCTCCCATCTTTAAACCGTCCTCTTGAAATTCTCATGACTTACCTAACAAACTAGTCGAATCAAAATTTTCAGTATATCCAGATAAGTGAAATCATTCTTTAGTCTATCTTCTTTTCGCGCGCCATCACGATAATTTAGCGAATCGTATGTACCAATTAGTTTATTGTATGCTCTTAAAGACTTGTCTTGATTTTCTGTCAAAGTCATATATATCTACGATATGAATTTCACATTTAAATCATAATCCTACCTTTTAGACTTATTAAAGTTGATTCTGAGGAAAGTGGGTTTGTAGTCGATGTGGAGGTGGCACAAGGAATGCAGTTCGAGTCAGATGCGAAGTATGTTGATATGAGACACAACAAGGATGGAGTAAGGGCAAAAGACTAAGGGCTTCTTAGACAGAGCTTGAGGGTAACAGTGCTGCGAGGGTGATGGCGCGTGATGAACACAGGACGACAGTCACACTCTGATGCTTAGATCCAGAGTTGAAGTCTTATATCTTTCTATCTCTAGAATTCTAAAGTGAGAAAGTGAATGTGAGAATGAATTCTGAAAATGTGAAGAGTCCTTAAATGAATTCTCAAACCTTATTTATAGAGGTTGAGATGATAATGTCATCAAGCGACACATGGTGCTCCTCCGGAAGTGACACATTATTGAGGGGGCCATAGATGTCGATTCTCTGTGGGCTGTTAGATCGCATATTCACCCGGATTATCATGCACAATGCTATTCTATCTGTCTGTAAAGACTAGCCCATACAACCCTGGTGTGGCCAGAGAGCCCTTTGATTTAGCTACCAGTCCAAAGGCCTTGCAGACTCCCACAAGACGTTGAGAGATGTTGAGGACCTGGCAGCGGTGAGGAAGACCTGATGCCCAACTGCCAGGTTGACTAAGTGCGATGCCTTCTTGAGACCTGCTCTCATCTCGGAGTGACCTGGATGTCATAGTCCTTAAGGGTGTCGATGAGAGCCCGTAGTGCCGTAGCACGTAGGTTAGTCAAGCAGACATCCTAGTGGAAATAGTGTCTCAAAGGATACGGTTGAGTTCTTATGCCGGAGCACTCAGAGCGTGCCAAGGTAGTGTCTAGGAGAAGTCATCTACCCGATAGGCCAAGCTAGCATTCCAGAGGAGTTTTCTACCTAGTAGAAGGGAGTCTTCATAACGGAGCACTTGGAGCTCCCTGGCGGAGATAGTGTCTTAGAGAGCGAGCCTATCCCCACGAGTGAGTACTTGTGCCGAAGCACTCGGAGTGCGCTAAGGTAGTGTCCTAGAGGAGTAGCCTACCCGACGGGCTAAGGTAGCATTTTGGAAGAGCCGTTTACCAGGCAGAAGGGGAGTTTCCGTGCCGGAGCACTTGGAGCTCCCTGGCAGAGATAGTCTCCTAGAGAGCGAGCCTATCCCCACAGGTGAGTACTTGTGCCGGAGCACTTGGAGTGCACTAAGGTAGTGTCCTAGAGGAGTCGCCTACCCGACGGGCTGAGGTAGCATTTTGGAATATCCGTTTACCTGGCAGAAGGGGAGTTTCTGTGCCGGAGCACTTGGAGCTCCCTGGCGGAGATAGTCTCCTAGAGAGAGCCTATCCCCACAAGTAATTCCTTATGCCAGAGCACTCGGAGCGCGAGCATAGTGTCCCGAAGGAGTCGCCTACCCGACGGGCTGAGGTAGCATTTTGGAAGAGCCGTCTACCATGCAGAAGGGGAGTTTCTGTGCCGGAGCACTTGGAGCTTCCTGGCGGAGATAGTCTCCTAGAGAGAGAGCCTATCCTCGCAAGTGATTCCTTGTGTAAGAGCACTCAAAGAGCGCGAGCATAGTGTCCCGGAGGAGTCGCCTACCTAATGGGCCGAGGTAGCATCCCGAGGAGCCATCTACCTGGCAAAAGGGGAGTTTCATGGCGGAGCACTTAGAACTTCCTAGCGAAGATAGTGTCTTAGAGAGCAAGTATATTCTCGCGAGTGAGTCTTTGTGCTGGAGTACTCGGAGTTTGTCAAGGTAGTGTTCCGGAGGAGTAGCCTATTCGACGGGCCGAGGTAGTATCCCGGAGGAGCAGTCTACCATCCAGAAGGTGAGCCTTCATGCCGGAGCACTTGGTACTCCCTAGTAGAGATAGTGTCCTGAAAGAGTCGCCTATCCTCGCAGGATGCTGCACACTCCGAAAGTGGGTCGAAGCATGTTCCACGATCAAGGCAAGATGCGTATGGTGTGGTGGATGGACCATGCGGAGGCATGGTAATGTGACAGAGCAACTGTATAAGTGGCGCAGAGTGTGTGCGGTATCAGCATGGTAGTGTGAACGAGAGTTCGCGTGACTATATTGGCGGCTGCGTCAGAGTTTGTGCAGTGCTGGAGGCACGTAATAAGAAAACGACGCATAGGCGCAGCGACGGGTGTCACGGAGGTGGCGCTTGCTATGGGGGTCACGGAGTCGGTGCGTGGGAAGACGATGGATGTCCCGGAGTCCAGCATGAAGCTCCCAAGGGGAGGAAAGAACGTAAGGCAAGTGAGCCCCCAAGGGGTGTGAAGGAATGAGTGGCTGAAGAAAGGAATTCCCATGGGGTGAAGTAAAGAAGCCTCCAAGGGGTGAGGAAATGAGTCCCCAGTGGGTGAAAGAAGAAGGCAGGCCGAACTCCTTGAGGTTGGGGAGGCTGACTTCTGACACTTAGATATTTTATCAAAAAGAGAGCGGCGTGCACGTGACTTGAGCATGCGTGTTGGTTTGACTGGCTTGGGTGCGTTGAACAGTGACCATTGAAAAGTTGACATGTCGTGGGAGAGGACCCATGGGCGGTCCAAAAGTGCGTACTCAGGATTGGATAGCAACAAAAGTTAACTAAGTGCGTGCTTATTAGTTCACTTACAAAGTCTTCCTTATGTGGTGGTGGGGAATATTTAGAGCAAAGGAGTATTAACTCTAATGCGTCCAAAAGGCCTCGGATTGAAGTAAAAAAATTAAAGAGTAGGAAATGAAAATAAAAAAAAACTCATCTCCCCCATTCTCCAGTGATAGTGATTAACATTTCCTCCTAATTTATGTGACTCAGACAGTCCAGTAGCTACGACATTGGCTAAAAGAGAGCCACCACCACGTCGCGCGACGCCTTCAATCAAAGTAGTTAATAATATACGGGTAGAAAGCTTCGGCTGCCATTGTAATACGTTGAAACGAGAAATCCTCTTTCATCCATTGACGTGCTTTGTTTAGATTTATGAAGTGTTGGGTAGGGATATTAGCTGTGGAATCAGAAGTTCCATGGACATTGGATGAAGCATATCAGAAAAGGATATAGACAGAGGAGACATGAACCACAGTTTTCTGGCGTGGAACAGTGCTCTAGTGGAGTATTGGCGTATGTGTCAATTCGCAATTAATTGAAAGATTGGATCCCTTGTCACTCCTTGCGTCTGGCGGCAGCACGAGCAAATTTTTGAGCGTGAGGAAATTATCGAGTGTGAAAGAGGATACACGTTCTAATTTAAAAGCGTGAGAGTGCAAAGAAAGAGCAAGAGCGTGAATTGAGAGCAAGAACGTTGTCTACTTTCGAAATACCTGATCACTTGACTTGTAATGACTCATGAACCGAAGAATATCAATTAATTAGGTATAATTGGCTCAAACTCAGGTGATAGCAAGTGGATATGATCCCCTTCCCCCTTGCCACACACCCCGCTCCCACCCCACCACTACCCACGTACCACAAAAGGAGGAGAGACTAAATATGATTAAAGATAATTTTGCAGAGACATTAGGCAATAAACCGTACTTTTGAACGTCGTTTATTAAGTATTACCAGTTGAATTTTAACAACATTAATTTTTTTACTATATAGATGGAGGTAAACCCTAATTGCAGCCAAATGCTTCTAAGTTATTGGGGCTGGATTTCCTGCCTAATACCACAATCATGTTCACCACTTTTTTAAGGCCTATCCCCATGCACATCCACACTCAAGTCATGCATTCATTAAGTTAGGCTTTCTACATCACTCTTTTATATACCTCTTCTTCTCCATCTTTTTTTTTTTTTTAAATAGCCATGCATATGATCGTTGCTTAATGTTTTGTGCTATTGGAATTCAGTATATTTTACTCTTTGAATCACATGCACTCCACTTGGCTCCCCTTCTTATACTTTTATACAATCAACAAAATATATTTCATGGTCCTTAAAAGTCCATGGTCTAGTTTTTTTTGAGTATAATATAATGTAACTAGTTGTTGACCTACCTTCTCCATGTTTAAATGACGCACCTCATTTTAGTCAATACGTATTAAAACTAATAAATAAAAATTTAATGGCAAGATAGAAGAGGATCAGAAAAGGATAAGGGCTGAAAAAGAAAAATAAAAGTGGGACACAAACTATAAGTTCTGGCAATTCGAAATGGTTTCCTGGGATGGAGAAGGCAGTCAAGGCTCGCTTTCATTGCTAAAGAGCTTGAATTTGACTTCTTGTCTTTACATCGGAGTAAAGCAGATCTAATACTTGTATTTGACTTAGGTGTAACTATAGTGACATAATATTTGATCAAGACTCAACTCCATCTTCCAACGTTTTATTCTTTTTTAAAAAAATAAAATAAAGATGACCGTTTTATGCAGTAAACATGTCATTAATGCATTTTGGTCACTTGTGCCAAAGACTAAAACACCCTCCTCTCCACCTTCAAAGAATCAACGCCAGCAAAATAGTAAATGGGCAGTCTAGTGAAAGGACAAAGACTTGTTTGACAACAAAGCGATGCTACTAGCAAAAAATCTTAAAAATTTGGCAATAAAAGTGGGCAGAATCGGCGCCTCGAGCACAATTCCCGTGCATCTTCAACCTCGTTTACTCCGCAACCCTTCCCCCTTTTAGAGAGAGAGCAGCAGCAGCAGCAGCAGCAGCAGTTTGAAGGTCCATTTCAGATGACAAGCAACACAGAAGCTGTGATATAGAGGACACCACCCCATATACGGTCCTTTCACTTTCAGTAGTACACATCGAGACCTCGTTTTACGCGCCGGGTGAGGTGGGGAAATGGGGGGATCTATGAAGGGACACTCACACCAGCAGAGCAGAGGGAGGCCGTACGGCCTGATGCTGGCGGTGGCGTTCGTGGCTGCCACCTTTGGAGTGGTGTTGCTGCACAAGTTCAGGGAGAGGCGCGTCCTCAACCTTCTGGTCAGAGAAAAAGATCGCCAAATCTCCTCCCTTCACCTTCTCGTCCAGGTACGGTACACACAAAGCACACACCACCTTCCCCAGTCTCCAGCAAATTCCCCGCTCCCGGAAGTTGACAAACCATGCTCTGTTCCTTATGTGTAACTTGCGATTGCATGTTTTTGGCCCTTAATGCATGTTTCATCATGCATACCGAAATAGGGATACCTGCAAAGGATATCGAGGAGCAGGTACTCCTCTCGGTTTCACTGGATTTTTGTCACGAATTCTTTGGATAGATTTATTACATAAAAACGTTGTTGATCTTAGTCGTAGTTGACTCGAATTCAGTATTTTCAGGTCGGATAACATATTTTAAGAAGTGAAAAATAGTTAAGGGGGATGCATGCGTGGGGCATCGAGTCGTTGCGAGGAGCACATGGCTTTGTGGACGATTATCTATATTCTAATCAGATGTTGTAAGTAAACCCGGGTCTGCTAAGAGCTACACTAGGTTAGTACAATCCTGGCTCGTCCATTGTCAGCCTGCACTCCTAACTCTTTCCGCATCAGTTGTACGAAGGTATATTCCTTGTGGAATTTATCAATCATTATGATTCTCAAATGATGTGTCGATTTCGATCACATCTTTTTTTTTTCTTTTTTTTCCCCTGCGCTTAAAAAAAGTTGTTGTCACCATGCTAATATACTGGCTCACGCCTAAGCATGCTAATTACGAGTCAAAAAAATTTGATATATGGTTTGGGAAGAATAAACAATCTCTTTACAAAACTTATTCTGCAATGCAATGGCCCTTTGCAACACAATTGCACACGCATGACGCAACACTAAAGCTGGCAGCATATGTCAAAAATTAACCAGGGCTTGGCTGTTAATTAAACAAGAGACAACCCCCCCCCCCCCCCCCCCCCCCCCCAACCGACCCCCCGCGGGGCATTTATCCACTCAGCGGTTTCCACTTTTGAGGCGTAATAATCGCAAGATTGATGCTAGAAAAAGAAAGCACTTGATAACTTGAAGACCTATTATTGGCAAACTTACTGTCATGTCAGGCTCACCTTCAACCAAATCCCCTGTGAAGTACTTTGCAATGATGCATATAGCTACAATTTTTTACGGTGCAGCTAACCATCCTATTCCATCTCATATCCGCAATATGAATTCATTCAAATGTTCACGTGATATTCATCTTATAACAGAAAATGAATGCATTAGAAACTAGCTCACACGACATTCAAAATGGACTTTCTACATAACGATTACTGTTGATATTCTTGAAGCTGATCGTGTTGTCTGATCTTGTGGCACAGAGAGAAAGAGATTACAGCAAAGAAGCCAAAAGAAAATCTGAAGAGATGAAAGCAAAAATTTACTCTCTCAGAACCCAAAAGATGGACCTCAACCAGAAGATACAGGAGCTGCAATCTACACTTTCTTCCTTGAAAGAGGAACAAAAAGCTATGGAGTTGGCATTCTATGAGAAGCAAAATGAGATCAAGCTGCTGCGGGAGAAAGAAATGGTTTTAAACAAAGATGATTCTCAGGTTACAGCTCTATCGAAAATCTTGAGGCTGAAGGAAGCTCAAATTGAGGATTTGAAGCATCGGCTTGAATTACCAGATAATGTCTTCTCCGCAAGCAATGAAACAAATGACCCATCAAAGCCCCTAGTAAACCTAAATACCAAGGTTGGTATAGCACGAATGGATGAAACAGACGTCCATGAAAGCAATGAAAAAAGTGGAGGGATGTACGAACCTGTCAATATTGGGGTCGACAAGAATACAATGGCAGACACCAATGGAATTGGAATTGAATCTGTCAATAGCAAAGATGGAGAAGATTCAAGAGGTAGCACATTTCACGTTGCTGAAAGGAAGGAAATCGCAAGAGAAGAACAGACTCGGAAAGTGGATAATTATCAGGGAAACGGTTTTGGACATGGACATGGCAGCACAAGTAGTGAGAGCAGCATCCACTATGACCAAGCAAAAGGCACTGAGGAATCTCAAGATGGTGGAGACTTGGGTGAGCGAAAGGAAGAAAGCAGCAAAAAAGAGACCGAGAAATCTTTGAATAATGGTGTTGAAGTTAGAAAACCTAGAGATAATGATACTGATGGTAAAATTGCAAGTTCTTCAGAAGGTGACAATAAGGAGCGTGGGGTGAATCTTAAAGGTGGCATGAGGTTAGAAGTGCAACGCAAATATGGAAATGGAACAAGTTATAGATTGAGAGGGGACCCTGCACATATAAGAAAGGCAAAAGGAAAAAGATGGAGAAAAATTTCCAGGAACAATGGAGCTACAAGCATAAGAGGTAAAAGTGTCTTTAAAGATGCATTGGAAAGTGAAAGGAACAAGAGAATCATAGAAGTAGAAACGCAGGAACTGATTAAAAACCAGGATCTTAATGTGGACCTGAATAGAAATGAATCTAGCCAAGAAGACCGAAAGTTAGGGTTACCTGCTGCCATCCAACAAGGGAAAGGTCTGAACTCGAACATCGATAGACAAGATGGATCAGAGCACGGAAATGAGAAATCAGATTTGGATGGGGGGAGAATACTGAATGATAGAGAAAACAGAGAAAGCACGCTGGTAATCCAAAAAGCAGATGCCTCTGCTGATGTCAAAGACTACGAAAGGGCTGAAAATACAAGCATTGTAGCCCAAAATGCAGACGTACAGCAACAGGTCGAGAAGCGAGCGTCTGACGAGGGAAGTGAAGTGCCATCAAGTAAAACCGTCACGGATGAGGGGAGTGAAGTTACTGGTGATACCACAGAACAGAAACAAGCTAGTGCCACCCAAGATGTTGAGACAGTCAGTAGTGGCTTCAAGCAAGCAAGAGTTGCCGACAAGTACAAAAAACCAGGTGAGGGGGTTCCAGCAATTCATGAATCGAGTGCAGGTACTTTCAGGCAACCTGGTTCCAAGATGGAAGAAGATGAAGAGGAATACGAGGAGGAAACAGATGAGCCAGAGTTTTAGCTACCTTAGCAAGTTCCAATTAGTTACTTTGCCTGATGTAGAAATCTTAGATACCGTATATGCTTTCATTGCTTCGTTTTGCTAGACGGATTTGTTAAAACACACTAGAATCCCACCCGCACCCAGAACAAGACAAATGTACCATGCTAGCGTAAGCCAGAACACGAGTACAAGCCAGGTCGTTCTTCCGATTTATCTGGGAGACCTTTAACAGTGACAGCTTAAAAAGAGGATTTCAAGATACTTCACTAAATAATGCAACGTGCAGTTATCATAGAAGAAATTTTGATTTGTTGATCGAAAGTTAGGAAAGCCGCTTTTGATCAATGCTGGACATCAGAAAAGAAGCAACGAAAAAAACCAACAAATCCAGGAGATTCAAAGGACAATTCACTGGCTAAACAAAAGAGCAAAATTGTGTCACATACATCAATTGTCATTCTTTAAGTCATTCATAAAAGTGGACAAGAATATGGCATCTCCATGTGCATAAGCAAGCACATTATTAGAAGGAAGCTCCCGCGAAAATGACAGTTATCCCCAACTTTAGTGAGATGCTTCCACCAATTTCTGCCGAAAGAAAAAGGAAAAAGATCAAGAAACGATCAGCAAAACAGTAACCTGATAGTGACTGCAGTATGTTCAAAGCAATGTCATTGGCAGACGAAAGGAGTACTGACATTTCACGCTACATTGACCGTCGAGTCTCTTGACTACAGATTAAATAAGCATATACAAATTCACATTTACAGAAGTTCCCGTTAGAGTTTTAAGGCCTTTATCCAATTAAATGAACTACAAGGCAAAGCACTACAAAGCACATTAAGAAACATATACACGTAGTTCCCCAAAACAAGGCTAGAAGTTTCAAAACAAGCCCAAGAAAAACCCACAGAAGGGTAAATAATAGGGAAAACTACTTGTTATATGTAGAAGGCAACATGAAAAATCTACACTATCATTTTAGGAACTGTCTTTAATGAAATGAGAAAGATAAAAAAAACTAGGCAAGAAGAGCTGGTAGAGAGTTTTCTTCTTTACAAAGAAATGCCAGCGCCTCGTCTTACCAAGTGATTTGAACTACAATGTGATGAAGCTAAGCAAACATTCTCCAGAATGGTATGGATTCCAGTCTCAGTTAGATGTCCAAGGCTTCATCTCCACGTAACGAAGCAAACCATATAATTACAGACCCGTAAACGGATGCAAACAGGTGCAATGAGAGAAATCAACCTAAAAAGCAAGCTATCCAAGTTAGGAACCCATGCCATTATAAGCCACAGAATATCCACATGCCTAGTTGATGCGGGACCGCATCATTTGCCCTGAGTTTTATTTTCTTATAAAAAATACGAATGGGGGAGGGCAACCCACTTAAAAGAGAAGACAAGAGCACCAAGAAGGTGCCCTAGTCACGCAAACCAGACAGCCCCACATCTCCACCTTAAACAACTGACCAAATACCGAGATCATCTAGAAAGGCTTAAACAGCTTTAGACGATCCTGGAAGTTCTTCCTTGTCCAAAAGGAAAGAGGCCAAAAAAAGAAGAGAGGAAGCTCAAATCCTTAAAAGCCTGCAAATCCGTCTCCCTCCTAATAGACCACACAAGACATGGTGGCCCTAACCTCCATCTTTTACGTAAATCCTTCGCAACACAGGCCCCATTCAGCCCCACAAAAAATCACCAACTGATCTCAGCATCACCGACACCATCCCAAAGAAGGCATAAAGCAAGCACCAAAATCTTCTCACAATATGACAATGGAGTAATAAATGATTAACCAATTCCTCATCCTTCTTACACAAAAAAACTACATAAGACTAAGCCCATGCCTTTGCATAAGGTTAAAAACCATTAACAAAGCACTGCGTACAGCGGTCCAAACAAAGAAAGCCACTCTAGGAGGAGCACGAGCACATCAAACACTTTCCAAAAAAAGCACACCATAGATCTTTCCCTCAATACAGGACAGAAGGAACGCATAGAGAAAACTCCATTTTTCGCCAGCCTCCAAACAACAAATCATCAGGTTGGACTAAAGGGTCTTTCTCGACCTACAATCAACCACCCTTCTCCACAAGGAACCTTCCTCTCTAATTCCTCTTGACGTGCAGAAAAACCTGCCGGAGAACCAAAAACCACAACCAAGACACACAGCAGAAATACAGACCCATATCTGACCCATCAGCTTCTCACCAAATTCCATGTAGTTAATGTATCCAGTTAAAGCCACCTATATGTCTAACTTGCACACCACCCCTACTTAACTTTTCCCAGCTTAGCTTTCAAACACCCGTTAGCCTTAAGCAGTGCATCCAGAATTTGCCTCTCTCCAACAAAAGCATTTTGTGTCTCTGAAAAAATCTCATCAAAGACATTATGTAGCCAGATTGACAAGACTTTAGCCAACTTAACAAACCAACCTATTTGTGTTTAACAAAAAATAACACTATTTTAAACAAATAATAAGAGAGTTTGTTAATTTGGTGGGCTGATTTATAAATATTGGAAGTGCCTTGAAAAATATGATAAAGTTTGTACAAGTTCTGGCATTAAGATTATTTCTCAAAAGTATTTGAGTTAGCTTTAAACGATAGTCAATAAGCTGGTACCAAAACAAATTAAATAGGAATTTGGATACAACTGTCACCAAACAACTGTCAACCTTATCAAAACAATACGTCGATAACAGAGCTATAGACAGTAGCTCTGAAAGGGGAAGCCAGTAGCCGCCGATGCCAGACACCGCCAGTCGCCCCTGCTGGCACTCTCCCGGTCGGTGTTGTTCGTTCTTCTCCTTCTTTTTCTTCTACCTCTCTCCTCTCTGCCAATAAACCCTAGGTGCGTGTCCCTGCCGTGTCCAAGCAACAGCCAAGATAAAGAAATTTACAGGACGCACCCTGTGTGCACCCAGCTACGCCCAAGCCCAATCTGCACCAGGTGCTGATACGTCGACCAAAGTGGCGCACCCGTGCTTCATAGCTACCAACCAAGCTAATCAGTCTAAAGTCTTGAACATATTCAGCTACCCCTTCTTTAGAATCAGAGGGATAAAAAAAGCGTTTGAGGCTCCTTTCAAAACTCCAAAACTCAAAAAATTCTGGAAATACTGCCATCAAATCCTCCTTTACCACTTGCCAACAATATTTAAAGAAAGCCATACGGACCTGGACCCTTGTCCCCACAACATGCTGCCAAAGCCTCTTCAACTTCCTCCTCCGCGAAAGACCGTTCTAGCCACAGTTCATTCTCTCGAGTAATAGTCAAAAATTGCATAACATCTAAGCCTGGTCTCCAAACCTCACTCTCTTCTTGTACAAGTGCTCATAAAAATAAATGATGCAAACTGTGATCTCCTCATCCTCCATCAAAGCAGTATCGCCTCCTCAACTTCCTCATTTTGGAAGCCTTGTGTCTTTGCAAGGGGGCTACCAACTCCTGACCACTGCTGGGACTCCTCAGTCACACTGGTCACTTTTTGGAGTGGACAAAATCCACAAGTGATCCAGAACCCACAAAGGCTGGGTATGGGGCGGCCCTGATACCAACTGATGGAAAAGTGGGCAATGGGAGAACTCAACCCGAAGCTCGCCATCCAAGTTAGGTAACCCTTCCCCTTATAAGTCCCTGAATATTCCCATGCCTAACAGATATCAGATTGCATCATGAACAGACTTCAGTCCTCCCACCAAGGCTACTCATTGTTACAACGATCACCAACTATGACAATATTTCCAGCACATTACCCGTGTGTCTTTGCATTCACACGAACAGCTCCCTCACTATTATATAGAAGTTTGATCTACTTACTAAATAGTACACTAGCAATGGTTCTCCTTTCTGATTGGATGAGTTCAGAGCAATTATTTAATCTCCCCCTCAATTGCGTATGACATATGGGTTATGTTTTCCAAGAGGGATGCCCCTAATTTGACACTCGAACAATTAAAGTTTACTATAGAATTAATGCTTTTCTAGGCTTGTAAGAAACACCCTCTCAATTGAAGGGGAAGAGCATCTATATCTTTCTTCCAATGTCCATAAAGAGTACATACCAAAATTTCTTAATCTCATTCACACGGAAATAACCAATAAATTTTACAATAGAAGAGGCAAAAAGGTTATGTACCTCTTCCTTTTTACTGCCTCCACTGAAGAGCTTGTATCCTCCAAAGATGAGTAAACCCCAGCCAGTTAAAGAAGCAATCACAAACTGCAAAGATGAAACTATATATTAATCAACTTCAACATTGTGCACCCATAAGTGCATAAAATCTCAACAAGACAGCACCGAAGTTAATAATAACAATCAGGTTTGAAAAGAAGGGACCGATACAGCTAATAAAGAAGATGGAGATGAAAGAGGTCAAACTAGTTTATGAATTCTTTACAGTAGGATCAACAGTCAGGCAGCAATCACGGGTCAAATGTAGAAAAAATCAGCCTACATCTAGAAATACAGATATATAAATAGATAAAGACATAGCCAAAAACTTCAGTAATATCCACCAAATTAGGCACCAAGAAACAGAAGGTGAAGGCCTCTATAGGGATGCGAGAAAATAGCAGAAGTAAAATGTCACTAAGCAAGATGGAGTACCTTAAGAAGATATAGCTACAGCCTATATACTACCTTTGCTCCAAAATTAGAACGCAGAGATAATATTCACTCAAGCAACAGCATTACCGTCAGATAAACATGACTCAGACTTGTCCAGAGCATGCCATGTATGAAATTTTCTATCCACTCCTTTCTTGTTAGCTTGTCGTTTCTTACTTAAGACTAGCCAACCACATTAATCCTATGAAGTCACGTCGTATTGTTCATGTGAATACCAGTGGTAGACACTTGATAGCTAGCTAGCTATTCCCTCTTTTTTTCCTGAGAGGTAAACGTTTCCATTGGACACGTCGAGGAAAGTTGAGAATCTACACCTCCCTAATTTTCTGGACCAGAATGTCCACAGCAAAGTATCAATGTAATGACTATTTTCAATTTTCAAGTTGAGGCGTGTAGGCCCAGCCCTCTGTCCCAACCAAGTCCAGTGACGACAACTGCCGTGCCATCTTAACCCGCACAATCACCTTGATATCTGTTTCCACAGCGTTCCTACAATCTCTTCAGATATGCTAGCGCCAACCCCTAGTTGGTTTCTGTTTCCCTGAACTAATCTCCCGTGGGAGGCGCTGCAGCATGCAGTTTAACTGAATAGTACCTATGAAAAAGTCTTTATCTTCAAAATCCTTTGAAACAGCCAGATAATTTAATTCATCACCAACTACCTGTAGCTATCTGCGGTGCAACCCGTATAAATTTTCTTGACATTTTGATGCACAATTGTTTCCTTGTGCTGGGAAGGAGAGAGGTCGATTTGATTTTCCTTACTCCTCCACAAGCATAAAATGCGATGGCAACAGCAAAAAGTGAAACCAATTTTCAGTTGTCAAAGTCCAAACAAATTCATCCATGTCCAGATTCTTATCGGCCATGAAGTTTTTTTTGATGTGTGAGAACACGGGTTCAAAACCTAGAGGCAATCTTAGAGGGTGGAGCGACTCATTTAAAAAATTTGAGTGCTATTTGTCTCACCCTAAAATCCTACCTGCTAGTCCCAATGTTCCTTCCATCTGTTTATCTGGCTAATATGTATAACTTTTGACTTAAAATATGGTATCATCTCTTCTATTCAATGAATATTTCTATGTCGGGTTTTTCCGATTCTGAGTCCTATTTATGCCATTGGTCAGAATTGGAATGTGTTAAACAAGCTGAACACAAACACGACAAGCATGAATACAATTCCAATCTCGAATACGACTAAAACCCGGCTCTTCAGTTTGACGAACCGAGACAAGCTGACCGTATGATCCCAATTTAGGCACAATCTTGTTAATGACGAGCTTGAACAAACAATTTTAAGCTTGTCAGAAATATGTGCCGAATTTAATAACAATGAGGTTGAAATGAACTGAGCCTGATAACAATGAAACCAGCTGAGTACTTGGCTCATTTTCAGCCCCACAGGCAGCAGTAGCACAGTAAAGAATGCCAAATGACCTTGTAAGAAATAGGAACAAAGAACAAACTCCTGTAAAAGGGGAGCATTTAAGAGATAGAATGAGAAAAGTCTGCAGCCACAATCAGTTTAGGGCTTTACCCATAGTGTTACAACCCTTTTAGTATTGGCTTAAGTGAAAAAAGACTATTTGACCACGGCAAAAAACCAACTTGACTAACAATTGATAAGAAGACAAGGCTACATAAACACAGTACCAAAAGCAGATAATAAGGACCTAAATATAAAGAAGAAAGAAGTATTGATAGTAGGCCAGGAACCTTAGTTGCACAAAGCGGGTGCGGGTGCGGGGGCGGGAGCGGGAACGGGGGCGGGGGAGCGTAAGCACCAAGAAGAATCTAAGGTTGGGAGCGGCTTGAATAAATAAATGAGTAAAGAGTATTATCAACTGTTTAGTATCGTTTATATAGCCAACAACAATAGACTAGGAGGCTTTAAGGACTTGAAGGAGAAGAGAAACAAGGAATTGAGTTGAAAGGGCTTGATTTTCAGGTATTCTCTCACTTGTTCCATGCATCTCTATCCAGCTAACGGGATCGAGTTCCCATATTAGTTTGGGACGAGATCCCATGGAGCTCCTAACTTGGGATCGCAAAAGCGAGTTTCCGAGAGAGAAACGTCACCTTATTAGGAGTTTCCTGCAACTAAGCCAGGAACAGCCATGACAGGCTTCTTCATTGCTCTTGCATCACTAACCATAGTCCTGGTCAACTGGGACTTTATTCCCGAAAAGCTTAATTGCAAATCAGCATATGATATCCAAAACTTGCTCCAATAAACCAGACCCAGATTGATAAGTGATCACATAACCACTATAAACTGATATAACTGTGATATATTTGAACAGAGTCAACTTAATATTAAAAATTCTCAAGTTTCAGCTCACCTAAGCCAAAGCTTACATGCCAGATGCTCTTAAAAGGTCAAAACATGTTTCGTGTTTGCAAAAGAAAATCACAGCTACAGTAACCATTCCAAATATTTGATACCTGAAACTCCCACATATCGACCACATCTGTTATGCATCCCAATATCACCGTGTGAAACCAAGTCTAGGCCACCTTAACTCGTCCTAAATTGTTTGGTAAGACTTTGTATTGGTTTCAGAAAAGAACCACCATACCCCACACTCTATTGCCCTCCCCCACACCCCTAACTCATCATCTCCTCTTTACCGGAACATTCTCTAGTCTCATTTCACGTGAACATGTCATCTTCGGGGACAGTGTCTCACCTTTTATATATTCACAATACCTCCATCTTCTCACATGTCCATAAGTTTAATACCAACCTAAAAATCTCAGCAAGAGCATTTCATTTTTGACCCAGCTGAATCATTTCACTAACCCATAAACTTTTTGTTTACTTTTTCATTCATTTTTAGCATCCATTTCGACACCTTCCAGTCAAGTACATTCGTATCTACACGACGTTTCACAATTACCTAAACTATGGAACACAAATCAGACTTGGCTTGGCACAAATTGAGAAACTTGATAATCTATGGTATAGTAGAAGCCGCTTATATATATCATCTATGTTCTTCTAAATTTGCTATCTCATTTTCATTATCTTACTCAGCAAAGAGCAAACATCTAGCTCCAACCAAATTGGAGCATTTCTTATATTAGGACCAGCTCCATTCATATTCATCTCCCCTAACATTAGAACTCAATCTTTCGGCACATAGAACCGTTGGACTGATTGCAGTCAAGTTGCTCATTGAATAACACATTCTAGGAGATTGGTTGTCTAAGAGTAGAACATACGTAAACCAGAAGCTAAGCATATACAAGTCAGATCCACTTTTTCTCGTCAGTTAACCAATACTTAAGGGTAGGCGGGTAGCCGATCAAATAACAAAGATGACCAATTATTAGCATCCTCTACAATCAATCTCCACCATCTCCTAGTTGCTACTTCGAACCTTACTAAACATCACACTTCCACATATTAGAGGTCCAAATGAGCATCATGAAAAAAGTAGCCCGCGGCTCGCCCAAAAAAGGCATATAATACAAGAATCACTAGTCAAGAGCGCATTTATGCTAAATCAGTTGTCAAATGACGCTCAAAAATTTATGCAAAATCACAAGCATTTCCAGTAAATCTACCAAAGAGACAATTTGGGGCCGAAACTAGAAAAGCACTTTATGGGTTTCTCATAAATGTACAGGAAATCAAATAATTTTTTTTTTAATTTTACAAGAGATAAAGAAGACTCACGTGCTCTTCCTTCCATTTAGAAGGGCTCAGTGGGTCTTGCCAAATGTTAACCTTTGCAGGCCCATGGTGATCTGTTACATCAAATCCCTAATCGTTAAATCATCACTATTCACACACACAGACACACACAAACGCCACTGACAGCTAACATATGAATTGGTTAGGCTTAAAAAGAGGGGAATTGTTTACCGGCGGCGCCGGCGAGGCCACGGCGCTGAACTAGGGAAAAGGCCTGGGAAGCCGACCTAGGAGATGAGAGCCGAGCTACGGTTAGAGCTTGACGAGCTGTCCACGCAGAAGCCATGGCTCTGAACCTTTTGTCAATGGTGTTTTTGTCTGCTATGAGAGACAGACACAGAGAGAGAGAGAGATCGACGAGGTGAAAATGGGAACAACGGGGGAGAGTCTTTGAGAATGTGTGCACTACTCAGACGAAGCGACGGCGTTTAGCTACATAAAGCCTCTTTCTTTTTCATTTACTAGAAACACCCCCTCTTCCTTGTGTCTAATCCTGTTTGGGGTAGATATGGCAATCAAGCGCAGACCCGAAGGACATCTGCCCCGCCCGCTCTTATAGGAGCGGATATTTTTTACTATAACCGGGTCACGTGAGGGTTTAGTATTTACTTTCACACCCCGCAACGGATAGGGCGGGTATGATTTAGGTAAATCCGACCCGCTACACTATTTTCTAATCAAGATTTAATCTCAGCCACCCATCTCCTCTTGTATGAAATATAGAAAACCCTAACCCGTTTTCATCTCTCTCTACATTCTTTTCTTCTCCTACGGTGCCGCAACCCAAGCATGTTCACGATCGTCGATCACCTTCTACCATCACCGGTCGTTTTTCGCCATTTTCCTCGATGCTTCCGTCGTCACCTTCTGCAGTCGCCTTCCGCGCACCCTTAACCATGTCTTTAAGACTAGGATCTTTTATTTTGCATTTTCAATCGCGGTCAGATCATCGCCAGATTATTCATTTTATTTTGCACTTTCAAAAACTAGAATTCCAATTGAGTATGAATGGGTTTTGGTATCAGCTTCATTTGGTGATTGTGGTGTTATTGAGAGCAAATCCGACACTGTAAGGCTGCAAAGAAGAAAGTCAAGCAGGTTTGGGTCCAAAAGTGATCTCAAAATATCTCCAGTTCAAAAGTTCAATTGCAGGTGGGACTAAAATTTCTGATCAACTCGTCGATGTGATCAAACTGCGGACTAGATTGGGTTAGGATCGGATTACCGAAAAGGCCATCAAATCGAGGATGATATCATCATCTACCAACTCGATGGCGGGGTCGGGCAGATTCACATGTTTGGTGTGACGAGGAAGGGGGTCGGATATTATGAAACCCACATCTGACCCACGACATTGCCATCCTTAGTTAGAGGCCTATAGAAGAATGTTTAATTAGAGTTGCTTCCCTCCCACTGTCTTTTTCCTTTTAATTTTTTTTTCATTTCTTGGGGTTACGAAGAAAATTATTTTCCCTTTTTTTTGGGTTAATTACAAAACTGTTCCCTGTGGTTTACATGTTTTTGCACTTTGCCCCTCGTGTTTACAACTTTTGCAATAAATGTCCCTTGAAGTTGACAAAACCATTGCAAACAGCTTAAAAAACGAACGGCCGTTCAAATTTAGCCGTTAAGACCCCACGTGCATAGCACACCCGGTTTTCTCATGGGTATATCGGTCATTTGCCTATCCCATGTTCCCTCGGCTATCACGAAATCAAAAAACCTAACCGTTGTCAGAGCTGAGGAGAGAGAAACAAAGAGTAGTAAGAAAACAAGAGAACGGTTGTGCGATCGTGCTATCACTACTTGCAAATCGAAATTCTTGGACGAAGAAGATTGCGTGTGGGAGGTTGATGAGCGAAAATGGATTGGGAACCCCGACAAAGCGACGTCGCACAGCCCATTTACGGTCAGTGCTACTGAAACCCATATTTTGTCCCTGTTTGATTAAACTAGGGTTTGACTTTTAAGTATATAATTAACTAATGTCTCTCACATGTGCAAATCATTTTATAATTCCAGTTCTAATTAAATAATTTTGTTTCTTAAAGTGTTGTTGTTTGTTCGTGCGTGTTGTTTATTGATAGAATAATGTTTTTGAAGTTAAAGCTTTTATTAGTTTATGTTTTATGTAGTAGTTAATTTGGGATTGTGCATGTTTGGTTTGTTTGTGTGTTTTCAAATCCTCATTCTTCTCTTTTAACCATAAAACTGCACTATGGGGGGCAATTTAAGAACATGCCACACAAGGTTTACACCCCTTGCAAAATAGACTACTTTGATTACTGTGACCTTGACATGTTAAGTTTGATTGAGATTGATAACATGGCAGAGAGTGTAAGAGCTGTAGGATTTATGAACTATTACTATAAGAAGCCTGGGTTAAGCCTTGACAATGGACTAGTGTAGATGATTGTAGACTCAGACATTTTGCCATTGAAAGACTGCATAAATTCACAGGGCCAAGTAGAAATATATTTGGAAAGTTTGTCAAAGGATGAGATGATGGAATCAATTTCCATTCAGTTAGGGCTTAAAAAACTGTGGGCTCTAGTGTGGTTATTGAAGAGCTTGATGATATAGGCAATGTAGGAGGAAATGTGCCTATAGGGACTACTGTGCCTATTTGGAGCTTAGGAAAACAGGGGACAGCAAGTACACAGGGGGTGAGAGGTGGTTCAAGGTTTAGGCTAAGTCTAGAAGGTCCAAGCAATGCTGGTGATGATGGGCTTGGTACACAAGCATCAGTAAATGTGGGCACTGGGGTGGAGGAAAACATAAACCAGAGCAGTATGGCAAGAATGGGCACCGAGGCAGTAGAACCATACACCAAAGGACTAGGGCAGCAAGGGACAGTGCTAATGAGGGGCCAAGGGGCAGTGCTACTAAGGGGCCAAGGGGTAATGCTACTGGTGCTAATGAGGGGCCAAGTGGTGGTGCTTCTGAGGGGCCAAGGGGTATTGCTAATGGTGCTAATGAGGGGCCAAGTGGTGGTGCTTCTGAGGGGCCAAAGGGTAATGCTACTGGTGCTAATGAGTGGCCAGGTGGTGGTGCTTCTGAGGGGCCAAGGTGTAGTGATTCTGACACTGATTCCGATGATGAATCATACTGCTCAGATTTGTTTGATAGTGACTATGATGCCAATGATGATGATAGATTATATGAGAAGAATGTTGACATTAATGTAATAGAACATGGAGTGGGTAGTAGAAGCAAGGGTAAGGGACAAATGGTGCCAAATTTTGAAGAGAAAGAATATGACTCTGATGAGTGGCAAGAACATCCACCATCAGATTCTAAGGGAGAAATTGACAATGCAAGAAACTAACTGGGGAATTTAACCCTAAATTAGACATGAGAAAACTTGAGTTCAAGGTTGGTATGGTGTTTAAAGACAACAAGGTTTTCAAGGAAGCTGTTAGGCAACATTCTATTTTGGAAGGAAAACCAGTAGTCTTTCCCAAGAATGAATCAGGGAGTGTTAGGGCTAGGTGTGCTTCAGAAGGGTGTCAATGGCAGGTGTATGTGTCTAGGATGTAAGGAGACAATGAGGTTGATTTGGTTGTGAAGACTGCAGTAACCCAGCATACCTGTACCAGGGTGCACAAGAATAAACATGTGACTAGTACTTGGCTAGCTGCTAGATACAGTAAAAATTTCAGATTAAATCCTAATATGAAGGCTGGTACTTTGAGAAATACATTGATGAGTGATCACCAACTAGATATGCCACTTTGGACAGTTTATGGAAGCAAGAGGAAGGCAGCAATTATGGTTGAGGGCAATATAATGGAACAGTTTGAGCAATTGAACTCTTACATTGATGAACTTAAGATAAGTAATCCTGGCACCACTGTGGATCTACAGTATGAACCAGGGGGCATAGGACAGGGTGAGTACAGGTTTCAAAGGATTTATATATGCCTTGGTGCATTGAAGGAAAGGTTCAAAGCTGAGTGTAGGAGATTGATAGGGCTAGATGGGTGCTTTTTGAAAGGTCCCACTGGTGGTCAGCTCTTGACTACAGTGGGCATTGATCCCAACAACCAGATGTATCCAATGGCATATGCTATTGTGGAGGCTGAAAACAGAGACTCTTGGGGTTGGTTTGTACAGTTGTTGGGTGATGACTTAGAGATAGAAGACAGTTGAGTTGGACATTTTTGCCTGACAAACAAAAATGGTTGGTTGGGAGCATAGAGTCATTGTATCCTCATACTAAGCACAGGTTTTGTGTCATGCACTTGCATGCAAACTTCAAGGTAGCAAGATTTACTGGGATTACTTTGAGAGATGCTCTGTTTGCTACAGCCAAGGCAACTAATGTGGTGAGATGGGAGCACAGAATGCAAGAGATGACTGACATAGACAAGGAGGCAGTGGCCTAGCTTGATGATAAGCCACCTACAGAGTGGTCTAGGTCACATTTTAGTACAAATGTTAAATGTGATGTTCTTTTGAACAATTATTGTGAGAGCTTCAATGTAATGATAAAGGAAGCAAGGGATAAATTGGTCATTACTTGTCTTGAAACAATAAGAAATACCTTGATGGCAAGGATGAGATTTTCTAGGGAACAAGCTGAGGAATGGAATGGTGAGATTTGTCCTGCAATACAGAGGATAACTGAAAAGATTGAAGGTGTATGCTAGGGAAGGGATACCATCACACTCAGGGGAGTTGAGGTTTCAGGTAGCATGTCCATGGGGGAGCAGTTCACTGTGGATCTCAAGCAGTACACATGTTCATGTAGAAAGGTGGGACTTGAATGGGATTCCCTGTCCCCATGCCATTGCATGTATTTGGCACAAGAACCTGGTAGTAGAGAATTTCATCCATGAGTGCTACAGTATCGACACATACAAGAAGGCTTATGCACCAATCATTAACCCGATGAATGGTCCAAGTTTGTGGCCTAAGAGTAATTTACCCTTCATTCTACCCCCCACTTATAGAAGGCCAAGTGGCAGACCTAAGAAATTGAGGAGAAGAGGCAAATATGAAGCTGAGGATGACACATCAACTGGCAAGATGTCAAGGAAAGGAACAACAACTAGATGCAGCATATGCCATCAGCTTGGACACAACAGGAGGAAATGTCAGAGCAGTAGACAAAATACTTCCTCAGTAAGTACATGTTGATTTTATTTAGTTGGCCTAGTTGTTATTTATGTTTGAGATTAATGTATTATAACCTCTATAACAGGGAAACATGCCAACTAAGCAAGGCAGAGTCTCACAACAAGGAGATAATGTAACTGAGCAAGGCAGAGGCCCACAACAGGGAGATATGGCAACAAGGGGGGCAGAACCCCAAGAAGGCAAAAGTTACCGGTATGTAAATAACATAGTTATATATTTGAATTGTATTTATAAATTGGCGTTTTACTGAAAACGTCTTTTTGCAGCCAAGAAGGCAACAAACTGCATCTCAACCAAGCCAAGGTGCTCCACAAAGCTCAGTTGTTACAGAGCAGATACCAGCAGGATTTATGCTAACTCCACAGGCAACATCAGCCCAAAGACCATCATGGCCTATACCAAGCATGGTAGAGCCACCACCAACTTCAGCTGTTGGAGGTGGCCAAAGCCAAGGTGGCCAGAGTAGAGGGAAAGAGAAAACTGTCAAGGGAGGTCCAAGCCAAGGGAAGGAGAAGTCAAAAGACAAGGGTGGCCCAAATTCAACAGGAGGACAAATAAGCACAAGATCAAGAGCAGCTGTAAGGAGTCAAGGTGAAGGACAAGCACCTGCTGGTGCAAAGGGCAAGGGAAAGCAAAAGTGATGAAATGTCAGTGTAGCTTAGTTTTGTGAATGTAGGGAACTCACTGTTAGTTTTTGTTCAAAGTATAGGAAGGTTGGATGGTTTTTGGAGAACAATAGATAAATTTGTAGGTGGCTGGTTTTTGGAAGTCTAGTACATACACTATAAGATAGTGCCAATGTACATGTGTTTTGGATGTTGGCTGTAATTAGAATTGGGAAGGATGATATTGTTTATGTGTTGGATGTAATTTAATTGGAAGATTGATGACAAAACCATTGGTTGTGAGTCTGTATGTTGGATGTAATGTAACTTGATTACTTGTCTTGAGATTTGGTTGTGAATCTTACATGAAAGAGATATTTTAGCACTTGTGATGATGCAAATGTGATGAATCTGCAAGTGAGATGATAAAATTTCATTGTGCTATATTGCAATTGGAATACAACACAATGCAGTGTTTAAGGACAGGTTCATTTGAGTATTTACGTACATGTTTGTCAACATGTAACAATGTATGGGGGACACATTTGTCCTGAAAGAGTAAACCACATGGGACACTTTTGTCTATTATTGTAAATGACAATGACAGGGAACATAATTGCAATACACATGGGACATTTTTGCCCGGTATGTGAAAAGTACGGGGGACACTTTTGCCATTAATATTAAAAGTACAGGGAACAGAAATGCAAAAACATCAAATTGAAATTATCTTCATTACATTGCTTGAGTACACAACTTGGAAACAAGGGACGTTGAGTTTTTTAGGGCAATCCCTAATTCAGTACATTCCACAGCTCAAAACATTACAAAAAGCCCTAATTCCCTAATTCAGTACATCCCTAGCAATTTCTACAAGTTGTTGCCCACATCTTCGCCTTTAATGTTGCTTAATTCCTCTGTCCCGTCGCTAAAATCAGACAATAATGCAATCACAATCAGTAGAAGCAACACCCAACTAATAATTGCAACAATCTTTCAAAATCTCTCCTTTGACCTGTTAATCGTAATTGGAGGGTCACGCCAAGCAAAAAATCCATACCTACCAACCTGTGAGAACAAGGAGATTGTTCATTCAGCTCACGAAATTGAAGAAGAAAATGGGTTTAACACAAAACTCACCTAGTTGCTGCAAGTCCAAAATCTTCGACCGGGATTTAGATCTGTTCACGAAGTCTTAGCCACGGCTCTCTGACCACATTGACAGTATATATGAGCCAGGAGATGGGTTCTTCAAAATCTCTCTCTCTCCTCCACTGAAGTCTCTCTCCTTTCTTGAAACCCCTGAAGAAATACTGAAGCGAGACATAGATTTTGGAGGGAAATAGGAGTGAGTCACTTTTGGAGGGAACATGGGGTAGGCAAATGACCTATATACCCATGAGAAAACCAGGTGTGATGTGCAAGTGGGGTCTTAACGGCTGAATTTGAACAGCTGTTCGTTTTTAGAGCTGTTTGCAATTGTTTTGTCAACCTCGAGGGACATTATTGCAAAAGTTGTAAACACGAGGGGCAAAGTGCAAAAACATGTAAACCACAAGGGACAATTTTGTAATTAACCCCTTTTTTTTTGGTTTAATATAGATGGTATGGGAAGTTTTGGACCAGCTTTAATATTGATTGTGACTAAATCATATTTCAATCTATTATGGCATCAACCAACTCTTCCAGTTGAGGGAAATATGCTGATATATTCATGCTAATATTAGCTAATGGAAGATGTATCGTAAAGTCAGCTTTACCATTCAATGAACAATAGTCTAAATATAGTTAGTGTTGTAAATTGGTAGTTATTTATGAAGCGATGGTTATGGGTAAGTTATTTAATTGTTATTTTTTACATTGTTGTTATAAGGCAACCTTATATACTCTCACGTTCCTTCGGGATTAGGGTTTTCTCTTTTACCTAATTCACCTATCTTTTCCCATCCACTCTTATCCTCATCACTCAGATTTAATACCTTTTTGTGTAATCTCTAATTAGATCTGCATTTTTTTGGCAGTGCTTTTGGTTTTTTGTTTTTTGGTTTTGTACTTGTGCAAGATTGCTTACTTTGTAGGTTGATTGAGATGGATGAAGATTTCACTAGTATGTGGAAGGGCTTCAAATTAACATCAGAGGAAGCCTTGGAGGTTGAATTCACGAAGGAAGTGGATTATAATCTGTGAAGCAAGGAATCGATGTGTCTGGTTGGAGAAGTCCCGACAAGAAGGCCATACAACTTCGAAGCAATGAATAGTACCATGATGATAGTGTAGCGATCAAGCAAGAAATAAAAAATAAAAGAAGTAGGGGATAACCTGTTTATTATTCAACTCTCAAGCCTTAAAGATAAACAACGGGTGATGTCCCGAAGGCCATGGTCTTGTGACAAACAGATGTTGATCTTAAAAAAAAAAGATGGTGATACCCAACTTTCTGAAATGGATGTCAATCGGACACCTTTCTGGATTCAAGCTTAGTTTCTCGTTTAATTGTGTTGATAGAAGCACGGGATAAGAAATAAGCAACAAAGTAGGTCAATTCTTTGAAGTGGATATGAATCATGATGGAGTGGGATGGCGAAAAGCTCTCAAAGTGCGAGCTATGCTTGATGTTAGTAAACTACTACTTAGAGGAATGACGATCAAGGGTAGCGACAATATGTCAAGATGGGTGTTCTTCAAATATGAACGGTTGTCAAATTTTTGCTTTTGTTGTAGCTGTTTGGGTCACTTGGAAAAAGATTGCGAACAAATTATCTAGTTGGAAGTGAATACGGGAAATGCAATTTTTGAGTATAGGGATTGGATGCTGGTGCAATCAGAGTGAAGAGACATTGAGTATCGAAATGGTAAATTCACAAGGAAAACTTTGATGGAGAAGGGGTGAGTCGAAAAAGATGTTGCCAGAAAGAATGGCCGACTTTAGCATGATTGGGAATGGGTTGCTCTTGGCTACAAATTTGAAAAGAATTGAAATGCCAAGATCGAAGGAGACATCATTGTTGAGAAGTAACTCCGAGGAGGGAATTAATGAGCTAGAATCAAGGATTATGAATTTCAAAGAGATTGAACCAGGGCCTAATGGGATTGAGAAAAATTTAAATAAGGTGCCAGTGGGAATGGACCAGCTCTTAAAAGGAAACGTTATAGACAACAGTGTTGACCCGCTTCCCATTGTTATGCTATCCCCTTCGTCACCTCATCTCCCAAATTTTCAACTGCTTTCTAAAGACCATCACCTGAACTACAAAACACAAGCCCAACCTAATTGCTTACAACAACCAAAGCCACCTGCCTAAAACACGAAATCCCATCATATAAGAATTCTAGTTATGTTGTCAACAATACTGTGAGTAATAGGAAAACAAAAGACTTAACTCAAATAAATTAAGTGACGACCCTGGTGGCTTTAGGACGAGCTTAGATCACTCAAAACCTATAACCACACAAAATCCAATGTTGCAGCCCAGAAAACCATGAACCAACCTTCTAAAACCAAAGCCAAAACCATATCTCTCAATTCCAACCAAAACAAGTTTCCTTACCCCCACCCCTCAGACCTCTAACCCAGTAGAAGCCTAACATATCCAAAACCAAAAATGAACTCGAACAAAAGTATGGGTTCAATTGAAAATGGAAGAAAATGGCCAGATTGCATTTACAAAAGATGGAACCAGTTGAAAGTGAGCTGGTATGTTTTAAAAGGAAACAAAGAAAAGAGGGTACAGATCTAATGGAAATGGAGATTCGACCCAAAAAATCAAAAGAGGAGGTGAGCATAACTTTGCAATCAACAATGGCTATAATCCAGCCCGCCAGTCGCTATGACGATTCTTGCTTGGAATTGTGATTAGCTTTCAGAGACTAAATGTAGGAGTACAAAATTAGATTTACATGGATTAGGTGTAGACGCATCAGGTAAATCTAGAGGTTTAGCTCTTTTATGGAGAAAAAGTTATTATTGTCTTGGTTAAGAGTTACTCAAAATTCCAAATTGATACCACAATGAAGGACGACAAGAGACAGGACAAATGACGTTTTACAAGTTTTTATGGACACTCAATTACTTTAAAATGCGAGGAATCCTGGAATCTATTGCGAGAAATAGGTGGCAAATAAAACCTACCCTGGCTCTGTGATCGCGTGAGTTCAGAGAAGTGTTAACTGAGTGCGGATTACAAGAGGTACAATGGATACAAATTTACATGTTGCAACAATAGATGTTTCCCTTTCACTGAAAGGGAAAGGCTAGACAGATTTTGTGCAACCTTTAGCTGGAGTGATATGTTTCCAGGTACAAGTGTCTCTCACCAATCAACACAACTCTCGAACCATTTTATCAATCCTTATCTCACTGGATGAAGGTGACAAAGAGTGGGTGGTAAAAGAAACAAACAATTTAAATTTGAAGTTATGTGGATGAAAAGACCATACTGTGAAGAACAAATTGCTAAGACACGGGGACAGGAAAATAAACAAGATGATCCAGCTGTGTGTTTACTTAACAAAATAAGACAATGTCATCTTGGGCTCCTAAATTGGAATACAAGTCAAGTTGGGAATGTACAAGGAAAAATTCAGGAGTTAAGGGACATGATTTCAAGTCTTAGAAAAGGGATGATTACATATAAATCAAAAAAAGGGGAAGGAAAGTTGATTTGGAGCTTAAAGAAATGCTTGTCATGCTAAAAGATTTATGGAAACAAAGGTCTCGAAGCATGTAGTTGGCAGAAGGTGACAGGACACTAAATACTTTCACAATCAAGCTAACGCTTGGATAAAGAAGATATGGGTGCCAAAGTTGAAAATGGTGACGGGTGGATGGAGCAAAAATGATGCTAATAAGGACACTACTATGGTCAACTACTTTCAGCATTTGTTTACCACTTCAAACCCATAAAGTGATACAATCTAGCAGGTGCCTGGCAGATTCAAAACAAAGGTTACACCATACATCAATGCCGAGCTGATAAGAAGGTATTCAGCAGAGAGGTAAACAATGCACTTTTTTGTATGTACCCTTCTAAAGCTCTAGCACGTGACGATATGACGACGATGTTTTTTAAAATTTCTAGCATATTGTAGGGAATGAACTTGTGAGATTTGTCTTAGCTTTTCTAAACGGTGGTTAGTTGCATCAGTCTCTCAATTACACTCATGTTATTCTAATACCTAGATGTCAAATCTCGGAAGAAATGATACACTTTATTTAGGCCAATCAGTTTGTGCAATGTTTGTCTATAAGGTTGCGTAAAAAATTTGGCAAACAGATTGAAACCATATATAATTATTAATTTGCATTTATGAAAATGAAAGTGCGTTTGTCTCGAGTCACCTCTTAACTGATAATATTCTTCTAGCATTTAAAGTTAATCATTTTCTCAAAGATAAATCTTGGAAGAAAAAGTCGGACATGTTGCTCTTAAATTAGACATGAGCAAAGCCTAAGGTAGAATAAGGTAGAATGGCCCTTAGTTATAGACTGCATTTCTACTGTGACTTATTTAGTAAAGCTAAATGGTGAACATTATGGCTAAACTAGTCCCTAAAGGAGTCTCCGACAAGGGAATCCCTTGTTTCCTTATCTTTTCCTCATCTGTGTAGAAGGATTCTCATCACTTATAAAAGCAGTAGAAAAAGACGACTACCTTACCATCTCACACCCACTCTTTGCGAATGCTAGCCTTTTGTTCTTTAATGGCACGACGAAGGAAGTGAGGGTGATGAAAAAAATATCTTACAGGTGTATGAAAACGGCTTAGGACAGATGATCAACTCACAAAAACCAAGACTTATATATAGTAAGTACACTGAAGATGATACAGAAAAACCAAATTAGCAAAGTATTGAGTATTCCAATGGTGCAAGCCCATGACAAATACCTAGGCCTGCCTTCAGTGGAAGGGAGATTGAAAAATGAAGCTTTTTATAGCCAACAAGAACTAATATGGAGCAAGAATATCTAGTTGGTCTGCTGAATTCCTATCTAAGGCAGGTAAAGAGATACTCAGCAAGTCTATCCTAAAAACAATATCAGCATATTCTATGCCATGCTTCCTACTGCTTAAGTACCTCTATGATGATACATAAATGATGATGAGCAACTATTGGTAGGGAAGAAAAAATTAGAGGAAAAATCTAGATTGGATGAGTTGGAATTATTTATGTGCTGAAAAAGAAAAGAGGGGCATGAAATTTAGGAAGATGAAAGCTTTTAATGTGGCTTTATTGGGAAAACAAGCACAGAGACTAGCCACACCACCAGACTCCTCGCTATCTTGTACATTAAAAGCAAAGTACTATCCACATGGAGATTTTTTCAAGGGACAAGCTTGTAACAAACCATCTTTAACGTGGAAAAGTATATTGGAAGCATGTTCTCGATGGAGAATAGGAAATGGGAAGAAAACAAAAATATGGAATGAACTTTTTCCCCGTTGTTCGTACATGTTCAAGTTTCAATCTCCAATGAAAATACTTAACGGAGATGCGAAGGTAGAGTCTTTAATTGATCAGCAATCCTATCCTTGAGAAAAAAATGGTTTATAACATCTTTTGGCAACATGAAGCTAGGTCATCCTTTAAATACCTTTGGCACGGGTTGGAATGAAGACGAACTTATCTGGCACTATGATCGAAAAGAAATTTTCTGTGTTAAAATTGGTTATCGCTTGATCATCGATCAACAGTTGCATAAAGGGAATGAAATCTCAATGGAAGAGGCAAGTTAGAATCTTGGTAATGGCTGGAACTTTATTTGGCATGCTCATGTACCAAATAAAGTTAAAGTATTTGGATGGCGGGCATGCAATAATATCTTACCAATGGCATCAGAATTAAAAAAAAAAAGACAAATTACCATGGAGGATGATTGCAATATATGTGGAAAAGAGGGGAAAACTTGTTTCATGTGTTGAGATTATGTTCTTTTGCTAGACAGGTGTGGGCATTAAACTCTTACAATCTGTATAAGGAGAGAGTTTGTGGCGGATCAGTTTTTGGGTGGTGGATGGAAGTGTGAAAATGTGGAAAAAGAAGAATTCGAACTTATGGTCATGCAACATTGGTGTTTGTGGATTAGTAGGAATGAGGTTTGCTTCAAAGGAGACAGGTGTGGGCACTAAACTCTTACAATCTGTATTAGTAGGATGGAGGTGTGGGTACTTTTATACGCAGGTTTTTCCAAATGGATGAAAGCTCAATCTGAGGCAAAAATAGCTGAAATATTAGTTGTTTATTCTGTCTTGGAACTTAGGATGGAGTGCAAATTTCATGATGTAGTAATGGAAGGTGATTCAGCGTCAATCATCAATGTTATAAAAAGTATTGGGGAAGATATGTCAAGGCTAGGAGTCCTGGTTAAGGAGGTAAAAGAAAATGTTAGCCTACTTTTGATTTGGCAAAATTGCGTGGGCCAAAAGAACTGGGAATCATGTCACACATAGACTAACAAAATATGCTCGCATTCATAGCGGTTGTGCAACTTGGATGGTGGAAGCATCTGATTTTGTAATACCAGTGATCCTCAAAGATGTACCTGACTTGGAATTAACTAAATCACCTTTCCATAGAAAAAAAAAAGGTATCAATATATTATGCCATCAACGATGGACACACGCGATGTGCGTATAATATTTCTTTTAAGAAAATAATTATATGTATGAATAATATGCATTATGATGGAAGAAGGATGAGATCACGTTACATTTAATATACTTTCTCGAGCTTCGATCCACCATACAAACTAAAGATAATAAATGGAAGCATTTTTGGTAATGAAAAATGATGATATAGATGTAAGGGTTAAGAATTGTGGAAAGTTAGCAGATCTATAGTTGTAACAAATGTATAGCATTTAGTGACGCGGTCGTGAGAAAATGATGAAGAAATAACTCACATGGAAAATGTCATGTTACCACTTTATTAACTAAAAATGGAGAGAAGTTGAAACATGATATAAAATTAAGGGCAAATTCCAAAACTGTGCCCTCAACTTTACATTTAGTACAACTTTAATACCCAACTTTGAAGGTGCGCCAAATAAGTACCTAACTTTTAAAAAATATACCAAATCAATACATCGACTGATGGATGACGGATGTCGTTAGAAAGTCAGAGGGATAAAACTGTCAATAACAGAAATATATATCTAAAAACATGTGGCACTATCTTAACCGTTCGATTTTTATCTTCCTTAATTAATCATTAAAGCATTCTCTTTCTCTCTCTCCCCCCTCCCTTTTTCGTTATCGCGGCGTCTACCATACCAAGCATCTCCACAACTACCATCAACCATGATCCAATGTCACCCATTACCACCATCTCCAGATGCCATCGCCACCACCACCTCTTAACGCCACATTCATCACCGACCGCGCCCTCCCACCACCACGACACCATCCACCTACCACAGTCTAACATCCGCCATTAATTGGCTGCTTAACCACTGCTGTCTGCAGATCCACCACCACAATCCATTGTCGCTAGCCATAAGGACAGTCAAGGACATGTTAAAAAATTACAACAAAAATCAATTAACATTACGACCATGTCGGAATCCGACCCACCCACCCACGACCACGCCGAAATCCGACCCACCGCCCATCTACGGCCACCCACAACCATACCAGCAGATTGTATGTGTTGTCAGAGAGAGAGGGAGAAAAAAGATGGGAATATATATATATATATATATATATATATATATATATATATATGACTTTTTCTGTTTCTCATTAATGTGTCTGCTACATAATGTAGCGGACAAATAAGCAATCTTATTTCACTTTATCTCTGCTCTGCACTTATCTCAGTAACAAATCTCTCTCTCATGCACCAGAAAGTCTAATCAACTCCATCACTCATCAAATATACCAACACATTTGGCTTTGTGCTGTTACTTAATGGTAAACAAACCCGTAAAAATCGTAGTATTCGTGTCAAAATTGATCTTTTTTTTTTTTTAAGTTCAAGCCTTCGAACTGTATGATCTTGTCCTTGAAGCAATCGACGGTGACAATCCCGGTTCCGGCACCCTCCGCCCTAATTAGTCTCCGCTTCCTACGCTGTAATTCTCAGTTTTGTCACCACTCCCGATGGCAAAAACACGCCCGGATTTCAAACATTGTTGACCCATTGCGATTTTAATCGGTAACCGGCGAGTTGTATCACCACGGGATTTTGCCGGGATTTCAAAACACGCTAGTTCTGTCACCACCGGATTTCGCCCAGTAACCAACGATTTCATGTGTCTTCAATTGAGGGTTTTCCCTCCGATTAACCACGAAGGCCACCGTTCTATCATTTTTCCTCTGATCAACCATGAAGGCCTTCACCTCTGCAATTCTTCCACAAATCCCGAACGACACAATCCACGTATCAGCCACTTAGCACCCCCACTTCGCGATCACAGTCGAGTGAAAACCATAGTTGCCGCTCTGGAACCCCCAGCTGAGGCAGGCCGTCGGCGCCAGTGGCTGGTATACCAGTACAGTGCCCACATCATCGATAGAGAGAGAGAGAGTCTTACATACCCAAACAAATCTGGATACATATATATATATAGAGTCTTACCCAAACAGATCTGGAGGGAGAGAGAGAGAGATGAAGTCCAAACATATCTCGAGATTCTCGAAAGTTTCTGCTTTTTGATATTATTTCCGCTACATAATATAGCGGACACACCAAAGTGCTCAATCAATCACACGGGCAAGGGGTATTTTTGTCAAAAAATTGTCCGCTACATAATGTAGCGGACAAACTTAAAAAAAAAACGTAACCAAGTTGCTAGCGCTCTCAACGGATCAGCTCCCTATATATATATAATATGTGTGTTTGTTTGTTTGTGTGTGTGTATAAGAGAGAGGGAGAGGGAGAGAGAGAGAGAGAGGATGGGAATATATTTGCATTTGTAATGTAAGAACTGTCCACGTCACCACGTGGACAGACTTTATGACTCTTTTTTTTTGGGCTAATTACACCTATGTCCCTGAGGTTTGGGGGTAATTACACGCGAGGACACAAAGTTTCAAAATGTAACACTTATGTCCATTGACAAACGGAACCCTAAAAATCCTAACGGTTTTAACAAAATGACTTTATTGCCCTTATGTTAAAAAGTTATTTTTTTAAATGCCATTGTCTCTTTTTAGAAAAAGAAAAACCCTAATTCTAACCACCCCACCCCCCACCCCTCCCCACCCCATCTGCATCCCCCTCGCCCTTCCCCGTCACCCACCCACCCACCCACCCCGCCTGCTTCCCTTCCCCGGCGCCGCACCCCGCCTGCTCCCCTTCCCAGGCGCCGCACCCCGCCTGCTCCCCTTCCCCGGCGCCGCACCCCGCCTGCCTCCCCTTCCCCGGCGTCGCACCCTGCATGCCTCCTCCTTCCTCGTCACCCCGTCACTGCCCACCCCGTCACTGCCCACCCCGTCTACCTCCATGAATGTGGGCATCGCCGGCGACGTCACTCTTCCCCTTCATCTCTTCTCTCCTCCCCCACAGCAACCCACTCCCTCATTCCATGCCAGTAGCTCCATCGCCCCACGCCGCCGGTAGCTCCGTCGCACCACGCCGCCGATTTTGAAGCCCTAATTTGCAAATTAGGGTTTTGAAGCCCTAATTTGCAAATTAAGGGTTTGAAACCTTAATTGACAGATTTAGACTTTTGAGAAATGGCAGATTGAAACCCTAATTGACAGATTGAGAAATTAAAGATTGAACCCTAATTTGTAAATTAGGGTTTTGAAAAAATTAAGGTTTAATTTGAAAATTATAAAAATTATTTAGGATATACTGTACAAGGGCAGTATTGCCATTTTTAAAATACGTAATGATGAACAGTATATTTTTTGGATGGAACCCTAACGAATGGACACGGGTGATACATTTGAAACATTTTTGGTCACGGAATGTTACATTTTGAAACTTTGTGTCCTCGCGTGTAATTACCCCCAAACCTCAGGGACATAGTTGTAATTAGCCCTTTTTTTTGTTACTGACAGTCCTATCCCTCTGACTTTAATTTCTAACGGCATCCGACGTCCGTAGCCGAGGTACTGATTTGATACGTTTTTAAAAGTTAGGTACTCCTTTGGCACACCTTCAAGTTGGGTACTAAAGCTGTACTAATTGTTAAGTTTAGGGTACAATTTTGGGATTTGTCCTAAAATTAAAATCTCAAAAGATGTTTTATCCTAAGAGTGCTCTTCCTTAATAATTATATTGATATCTGTCATTTTCTTCCTGAGTCATCAAGAAGTGGATACTTAATCTTGACTTTGGTTGTCAAAGATCTGTTAGAAGTTAGATAGCTCTATCCTTTTTTACGTTCTTGTTAATTAGGGGAGCCAATTTGTTACATATTTAAACTTAACGCTTTGAACGAGTCCTTGGTGAAAACTGAATTAAAGGAGTGCTTTGCTCTCTTTCGATAATGTTTGTAACAGGCTTAAACACCAGGATTAGTTTAGTCATCTAAGTACGTATTACTTGTTTTTACTTTGGTTCACTTGTCAAATGGTACTTATTAAATTTAGAACTGATATTCAAGTTCATTGCTATGTTTAAATGTACCAAAACTGTCCAAAAAGTTTACAAATAGCGAAAGATCAGCCGAACCGATGAAGTGAACAATTCGCTCTCTCTCTCTCTCTGTGCTTTTTTTTTTGCCCTTTCGCCCGTATGCTCTGTAAACTTAAATCGTGTATGCTATAAGAGGAAACAATAGACAAGCATATCCATCCATGTATTGAAGGCATTCCTTCTTTCTTTTTCTCTTATGCAACATGAAATACAAGGGATACATTTTGTTCCTAGGATATCCAAAAGAAACCTGAAAGAATTTCTATAAAGCAAAAGTAGTTGCCATAGAGAGGTCGAAGCATCTTTTTGTGATCCTTCTGCTGCAATCCTTCTCGGTATGGACACAAACCACTCAAGATGTGGTTTCTTGAAGTTCACCTATAAGGTACTCATACTTCTTTCAACAAACACCAAGCTGATCCATTCCAAGTTCACGAATCTAATGCAACTTAGTTACTATATATGACCAATCCGGCTCAGGGTATTTGCGAGCTTTACACTTTGAGAGGCATGTCCATAAGGTTGTCTGGGGTGCACCAAGTCACAGGTGACTGAGAGAACATTTACACTTACTTTTTGTATATGGGAGATCAGGAAAGAGGACATAGGCCATACCTAAATATGCAGAAAGTGTAATTCTGGGAAAGTTACCCAACAAATTGTCAATATAACTCATGTTCAAGTACTAATAAACGAGGAGAAGCCGGCCAACATGATTCGGAGAAACATAAGTTGGTTTGTTCTAAAAGATATAATTGCAGAGGATGAATTGTCTCAAGAGGTCCTATATGTCTGATAGCTTTTCTTAATAGCTTCTTCATGTTCAAGCGTGCTTCAGTTCTGCGGCAGATCCAGCAGGAAGTATCACCACTTATGAGACCGTTCGAATTTCCTTGGTAGGGGCAATAATCTCAGGAAATTTGACAGAAACACAAGATAACCATATTCTGGATTACTTGCCGGACATTATTTCTTATCAATATGGTTTAGTTTTGTCACAATGCAAAAGAGCTACAACAGACAAGAGGGAAAAAGAGCCAGGTATACAATCATCGAGTTAAAACTACCAGGAGGTACAATTTATACAACTGAACATGGAGTTGACAGCTGGTAGAAAATCCCCTTTAAGAGTATCACTGTCGTCGCATGAAACCGTATTTTGTATGATTGACTATCCTCGAATATGCGTTAACAATCAATTAAGGCGTACGTGACAAAGAAAGAAAATTGTTACAAAGGCCAACCATGCCAAAAGGATCCTGAAATTCGGAAGCTGAACCTGTTTTTGGTTGTTCAAAGCACCAAGAGAAGCTCTCTTTCTGGCATGGAAAATTTTGCCATGACCTACATCTTAAGTAACTTTGCTGACCATACCGGGTAAAGAATTAGGATGAGGGCAACAATGCCAAGTCCAATGGCGATACAAGTACATTTCCTCGAGCTTTTTTGGTACTCTCGCGCTTCCTGGAGCTGGTCCGTCCCCCGTCTCACGAACGAACTAGCATGTGCCACGTGGCTCTCAATGTCATTTAGCTGCTGCCCTTGTGCCTCCACTAGGGCTGCCATGTCTAAGAAAATTTGATGAAGTTCTATCAAATTCTTCTCAATTTCTTTCACAGCATCGTGCCGCTCCTGAATTTCGGAAATTGTATCCATAATTTGACCTCGCCCTTGTTCCTGAATCGCCTTCTGAAGGAAATTTTCACCTTCCCCGCTTGAGATCAAGTTCTCAATCAACTCATCGTTGGCCTTTTCGCCCGTTATGGTAAAATATCTTCTTTCTACGGTTTCCTTGTACTCGGCAGTCATTTTGGCCCTGAACCCTTGAAAGTCATCCATCATGGTCTTGAGCTTCTTCCCTAATCCACTGACTACCGACGTCCGTGTCCGGTCAGCCGATGACCCGGGCCCACACCCTTGAATTTTCCGATGCGCTACATTGGACCTTTCGAGCGCTTCAAGCTTCCCCTTGATGATCTTGACCTTTTTTAAGACCTCTTCCACGTCCGAGTCCATTCGAGACCTCAGGTTTTTCATGGTTTTTGCATTGTGAACCGTTTTGCTCTGCTCGTTCGACTCTTGCAGCCTTCTGTACAGATTCTCCACGGCCTTCATGTCTTCTTTAACATTTTCCACGTCTTGAAAGAACCTATTGAGATCAATTGTCTCATTTCCCGACTTGCTGCCACCGGCCTCCAAATCGTCCATGTACGCTTGCCGCTTTAGGTCTTGGTACCTTTTGAATGAGTTCGAGAAAAGATCGTTCATCTTGGCTGCTGCAGTTGGGCAAATGTGGTATTTGTCTTGCTTGTAAGACTTCTTTTTTTCCTTTTCTCTAGACCTTCCTTCTCTCTTCAGGTTGTAGAGTTGCAAGGTATATCGGAGGAGAAGAGAAGGTGAAAAGAAAAGGCTACATCAAGACAGTAATTGGTTCCTTGTTTGGTTAGGCTGAAGAATAACTTGAGGCTAGTAATGATTGTTTGAGTTAGGCCAACCAATACATCGGAAGGACAGCCGTTCAAGGAGGAGAAACATATCTCTCTCTCTCTCTCTCAGCCCCTCTGAATCTCTCTCTGAATCTGTACTACTTATCTTCTCCAGACTCATATTCCTTGTAAGTTTCAATTCTAAATCAGAGAAAACAATTATCAACAGAACATGGAAATCAATCTCCAAAATGACCATGCGGATCATCTAGAAATGTATATATATACACCTTCATGTGTGCAAACTAGTTCCATCAGATAGTGCATAAAGTAAATCTGCATACCGACAGTCGACAGAATATTAAACAGAGCTAACAGTTATGGTTCTGAAAGAAACTTCAAAATAGCTCCTCTCTCGTGTTCTCCAATTCGTGCGTGTATGTCCACCGTACCGATTGTGACGTATGCCACGACACCTGATGCTATGTTTAGTCAGAAGGAAGCAAGTTATGCAGGGATCCCTTGTTGGTGTTGTTGCTGCTCTTGTTGCCATGTTTTCATCTGAATGATGTTACACTTCAAACTCCTCTCTTCAATCTGCCCACATCAAAATCCCAGAAATTTAAAGAGAAAAAAAATCAAATATTTCATGTAAGACACAAAGTTATTCATATTATAAACGGTGAATGTGGAACAAATTGGAAGCTAAATCTGTATTTACATTGCAGCTTTGAACTTTACCTCTAATGTTGAAATGATTTTGAAGTGCTCCAGACATTCTTCCAAGAGGGACTTTTCTTGTGCCGCTACTTCTGCTAGTTCTGAGAGTAGTAAGACTGTCTGCTCAGCCTGTAGACAGAGCAAAGAAACGCTGAGGGTACTCATCCAACATAAGTGACGCGGACAAATTCAATCAGCAAACTGCAGCCTACCATGGGAGAAAGATTAGATAACATCGATTTGAGGGATGCTGCAAGATCTGATGCATGTCGTAGCGTGACAGAAGCTGCTTGTGGTTCCACCTGCAAGCTTAATTGTGTTAGTTCTTAGTGCCTCTAAGCTACAACCGAAACATTTATCTATGCATGTTCTCCGTCCCAAATTTGAGTACCATTTGACCTTTGATTTGGTGTTAGATATGTAATGAGTATAAGGAAAAACAAGCCTCATTCAATGGACTTAAACAACTGTTTAAAAAGTCAGAACACTACCTTCGCTCCTTCTATAAGAGGTACCCTGCAAACGACAGAGTGCAAGCAATCTTTGGTTATGGAAACTGCTGATAGGTGTTGCCTTTCCATATCTCCCCAGGCCTCTAATGGCTTAATCTGCAGATTCAAAGCCCCATATCAGATGCTGATGCGCCACAATCTAATATCACTGTGTACTAGAGAAAGGACATAATTCAATTAACTAACTTGAGAAAGAACTATCATATCCAGCTTCATCTGTAGCTTCTCTTTTTCTAGCTGCAGTTTCTTCTGCAATACAGAATGTTGTAGCTTCTTCAGCCCATCCGATGCATATAACAAGTTGCTCTGCACGAGTATAAAAAGAGACTTAAGTGCATGCCTAAACACAAGTCTTATGCAGATCTTTGTTACAGAGCTTATAAACCACATAATTAAGCTGCGCAAGCCTTAGCAATCCATGCTTAACTAGTCTAACTATTTACAATTGTACTAAAAGTGGCCAAACTGACACAAACATGCAATCGTTTGTACATACCTCAGCCTGATTGCTGATATTTCCGTTCAGCACCACAGCTCTGGCATTAGCATATCTCCACTGCACCCACCAGTTATGCAATAACCTCAGCTGATGAACACTGTCCCCCGTCCCCTGTCCCAACGGCGACAGGGCCGCTGAAGAAGACTTCTTGCCACCCTTGAACAAATCCAACCCCATTGTAAGCAGATTCCCCACACCCTTGGCCCTCGACGGACTCGTCGGAGGCTTCAAGCTCGAAAATGATACCGGGACACCCTTGTTCTCCACCGACATCGGCGGAGACCCCGACAGCCCGGGCGACATGGCCCACTTGGACGTCACGCTCCCGTGGGTCGTCAGCGAGTTTGCCCTCCTCATCGCGTTCTTCAAAGTGAACCTCTTTGGAGAACTCTCGAACGATGTTGGATTCTGAACGTTCAAATCCGACGTGGATCGCCGAGGCCTGTCCAGCAAGTACTTAGACGAAACCTCTACGCCGGACTTCCTAGAACTCACCGTCGGTAACATGTACGAAGCAGGGATATTCTTTTGCGAACCAAAACTCGTTCCACCAGAGCATGCATCACTACACTCGGACTCCGAGTCTTGCGTATCCGACAAGGAATCCGTTTTCCGTCCAAATGATTTCCACCGAAGTGCATTTTCGTCTACAGAAAACCTTCCTGGAAGTAAATGATCATCTAAAAGGGCTGACGAATTCGATTTTGACGAACTCAACGTTGAAGAAGTCGATGACCGGCCGGGAAACTTAAATTTTCCCGTATACCTCATGGAACCACCGAAAAACGGCTTGTGATTCTCTTTGCTACTCTCTTTCTCGTTTTCGAATCTACTGAACTCGGTACAGCTTCTGTTCCTGTTTAGAAATGCCGAATTGTCGGGATTTTCATTATTCTTTCTTTCCGCGAGCTCATTCAATCGCTCGTCTCCGAGGTGATCAGCGAGTGTGGGTAGTGATTGGTTATGCGACGGTTTTGGAGAGGAAGCCGGCCAGAGCCGTCGGATGAAGCCGGAATCGTCCTGGCTCCGGTGGGGCCGGGAGTCAGTGGACTTACGGGGCTTTTGGCGGTGCGGAGACAGTGTGGGCCGGAGGAGGCGGAGCGCTAGAGGCGGGTGAGAGGAAGCGAGAGCTGACTTCTCGGGATTTTGGCCGGCGGTGCTTGCCGGAAACCGCCGTATCGCCGCCGTTTGTCTTCATTGTGGACATAGAGGGAGGAAGAGAGATTTGTGAGACGGTAATGGGGATTTGGTTGTTAATGGAAAGGGATGAGGGGGAAAAACAAACGAGGTGATGAAAAGTGGCGGCAAAGTAGATTCTTTGCCGGCGGGTTTGGAGGGATTGAGATTAGTGTTGACTCGTTATTGAAGCTGAGAGAGAGAGAGAGAGAGACGCCGCGTAGTAGGAGACAGCAACGATGTCATTGTTTGAGGCTTTCGATCGGGTGATCTACTCAGCCGGCATCCTAGTTTTCCGGTGGCAGTGATGGGCATGTGCCACGTGTCAAAGATCCGCTTCGAGGGATGATTTGAAATTTTTGGCAGTAGAAACTTTAGGCGATTGTAATGACACATGGCACAATCAAGGGATCAGATTACAGAATTATTACAGGATTAGTGGTCGTGTAAATCTGTTGGTAGTTAATGTAACATAAAGTTTATTTAAATGTCCTTGAGGGTTGAGGTGATGACTGAGGCATGCTATCAAACTTAGTCGAGTTATTGCGTATGACGCCCCCCCCCCCACCCAAGGGATTATCACCTCAAACTTAGTTGATGTTTCTATCTACTGTTCTTTTTTTCTTTTACTCAATCTAAACAACTTTCCTTAAATATGCGTATCATGCTTGGTTTAGGAATTTCGTGCAGACACGTTGCAAAAATATCTTATTTGAATTACATCAAAGAAGGTGGTTTCGATCTTATTGCTACCGCAACCGCGTGTGATAAAACTTTCTCTACCCCCCCACCACATATTGAATCAGTAAATTATAGTTTTGTAGCTTGAGGAACTGGATCAAACATCCTCGACATTCTTGAGTTCTTATCAAGGTGACTTTTCTTGACCGAGAGTTTGAGAGGCACGATTATTCAAAGGCGTCAATCTCTTTAAGTCGACAAGTGGCTTCTTAGGACGTCGTTCATTGCTTTTTTGACGCTTGAAGGCATTATCATTTTTACGTTGTCGTCTTCTCATGGGCTTTCTTTTGTTTTTATTCTTGTCTTTAGCCCATCAGGATGTGCTTGAAGAAATTCTTCTGCTTGAATATACTTGTTGGCCTCCTCCAAGAGTTCTATCATATTGTCAGGAAGACTTTTGTCGCCGAAAAAGCAAATGGCGTCTTCAAATAGAAACTGTCTTTTCAACCCATTCGTTCAAATTGTCCACCTCAAACATTGTCGCATTTAAACGACCAAGGTATCAAGACAAAGACTCAATCATTCTTTTGTTGCACTATGTTGAGCGTAAACCTTTCCTTCTTTTTTTTTATTTTTTATTCTTGTCTTTAACCCATCAGGATGTGTTTGAAGATATTCTTCTACTTGAATATACTTGTTGGCCTCCTCCAAGAATTCTATCATATTGTCAGGAGGACTTTTGTTCACCGAAAAAGTAAATGGCGTCTTCAAATAGAAACCGTTTGTTCAACCAATTCGTTCAAATTGTCCTCCTCAAGCATTGCCGCGTTGAAACGACTAAAGTATCGGGACAAAGACTCAATCATTCTTTTCTTGCACTATGTTGAGCAAAAACTGGTAGAATAATTTTTCATCAAGGTCGGTTGCTCACAAATTACTTATGCAAGAGGTCTAATAACTGAGAGAATGAATGGATAGACCGGGGAGGTAAAGACTTGAACCATGCACGTGCGACCTTTTCTAGTGTCCTTGGGAAGGCCCAACACATGACAACATCCAACACTTGTAATAGCATCATGTTGGTCTCAATGGGTAGACATGCTCCCATGAATCGCCGCTGGCATCATACAGGTCGCGTTGAGGCAACTTGAAATTTGGTAAAAATATTGGCCTCTTTGATGGATTTTGACAAGGGATACCCTACTGCGGTAAACGACTTAGGGAGGGCTCATCCTTAAGGATGGTGAGATCCTCCTTAAGGATGGTGAGACTAGAGTGGCAAGGACTAAGACTATCTTTTATGAACAACTTTTTGTGGTAGGAAGAGCCGATTTAAGTTGTATGTCTGTCTGTCTTCTTCCTCAAATGGCAAACAAGTTAGATCATACTTTGAGTTGTACCTTCTATTGAAACTTGATGGCAAGGAGGTGGAGGTGGCGATCAGATGGATTATGGTGAGAATGTTGGTTGACACAAAGGTTACAACGACATATTTTGTTAACGTTCATTAGAGATTTTGATCATGTCCTTCAGTTGATGGATCTCCTTACTTTGGTCAGAGTGTGGAGTTTTGAACAACTTGCGGTTGATACGATGGAGTAGGTCGTCTTTCTACGGAGTAGAAGTTAATTAGCAAATGGCTCTAATGATGTCGTCATCCCCTCAAATGATCGACGTCACATTGATGTGATTGTCTTCCATCAAACCGGTGGTTCAATTAGTTTGTTGGGTACGCATCGGGTGCTAATCGTGAGAAAAAATGGTTTGACGAATATGGCTTGATTGCTGGTGGAGATCCCGGTTGGTTCACAGGATTTGAGATTTGTTAGACAACTTGTTGCTAGCATGTTTCCTGTCATGGTCCAATGGATGGTGCCAACCTATTGCTGGTAGACAAGTAATCCAGAACCACAGCCTAAAATAATAACCTGCAAGACAGAAAAAGTGTAACACCCTACTTTTCGAAGCGTTAATTTCAAATAAACAAAGGCAGAAAACCTCAAAATATCCAAAAGTCTCCAATTGGATATTCAGAGCATCTAAGAATAAGTTTCCAAGAAACATCAATAAAATGTTACACCGACTTAAAACAGTTACATTGACCTTAATTACTCCTACAAGTAGCTCCAAAATAAAATCTAAAGCAAAATCTATTCGACAATAAATATAAAAGGAAAATCTTTCTTTAAAAAGCTTCTTACTTTGCCATGCCTTATAATTCTTTGCACGTTATGAACACTGACTAATAACCTGAAAGTAAGGGGGGTGAGCACAAAGCCCAGTAAAGATATTCGCACACACCCACCCATAGAGTACAAAGCACGCTATATTGATAATAGTACTTAGAGTTGATAAAATATGATACCAAGGTGCATGGTGAATACCAAAATCAATGCAATAATTTTCAATTCAAAAATTAGATTAGCAGCAAGATCAAATAGCTTGAACCAGAGGACTACAATCTCAAAGTAAGGAATTACCAAATATAACTAAATTTGTAGTGGGTCAAAGGTTTTGATGTGTTTAAAACAATACAATCCACAAGTTCTGATAACGATATCTTATATTTCAAAAAGACTCCAGTAAATTCAATAATGCTTCAGATAAGTTCGAAAACGTCTTCAAATAGATCAGATATCAAAATTCAAACGTTCAATCAGTACAAAGATGAAGACCACACGAGCCATTCAGAAATGTGTGTGCCATCACTGACACGTGAGATAAGGTTCAGAAATTAAGATCGCGATCTCTAACTCATCCCGCTGAGCTAGCCCACGTTCCAATCCACGTGGGTAAGTCAGAAATAGATAAGTCACATACACTGTGACATGGCTCTCCAGATTATAAAAACATATACCAAATCAACTTAATAAATACCAAGAGTTTGAAGGCAACAAAGTCATTCTCGTTCACACGATTCTACGCATAATAGTTTTATTCAAGGGGTAACTTCAACAATGAAACTAACGAATTCTAAGAAAAATCAAAGCCCAAAAGTTGAAGAGGACTTGTTACTATTTCGTAATGTCTAAGATCATCAAAAACTGATAAGAAATAAATAAGATGGAGCAAGTCAAAGTAAACTTATTTGTAGTATCAAACAACAACTTTTGTACCGATAAATAGCTTTCAAACTAAATTTCGATCAGACAATAGACGGATTCTGATAAAACACAAAACTAAGAAGTTTAAGAGGACTCTTTAAGGTTTTCAAATTATCTAGAATCATCACAAATCAATGAGAAACAAAGGAGATAGAACAAATTAAAGTGGGTTGATTTACAGTGTCAAAAATAGAAAGGTCTGCACTGACAAATAACTTTCAAACTCAATTTTGACCGAGACCAAACGGATTCTGATAAAACCTTAAACTACAAAGTTGAAGAAAACTCTTCAAGAATTTCAGAATGTCCAAGATTATTAAAAACCAATGAGACTCGAAGTTGACCGACTTGAATTGGTAGAAATATAAGCATAAAAATATTTAAGTCTATTTTTTAATATTGATCACTTGGAATTTTGGAAAATTCAAAACTCCAAAGTTGTAGTACACTATTTGAGGTTTTCAAAAAGTATAAGAAACACTAAAATTGGACAAGGAACGAAAAAGTTACGGACTCTTAAAATTGTTACACAGATTTACAAGAAAAAGATTACGAATCAAAGTCAATAATCGAAAGTACAAAGAACTATTTAGCGTAACGATCAAGAATATAATTAGGATTCTGAATAATTAATAGATCTCTTTAAACGACAAGTCAATTGACGAACAGATCGATAATCAGAACTTAGATGTAGTAAATGCGTAAGAAAACCCTTATCTCAATTGCGCAAATCGATCAAATCCAAGTCTTGATCTGCTCAAACAAATTATATCAAAAATAATAATATAATAGTACCCAAATTTTCAATTAGAAGCTATCAATCATAGTAGCTTATGTGGTTCTTACCATAAACCTCAATCCCAATATCAAAACAATCTCTTACCTCAATGTAATGACCAAAATCTAAAGAATGTTCTTCCTAGAGATTCTTTGGAGGCTCTTGTGAAATTTGTGATACTTCTAAGAATTATATTGTACATAATTCATCAGCCTAAAGGAATGTAATTATATTCTTAAAACAATTAGAACTGCAAAATACCCATTACGTCCCAAGTTTCTCTAACTTTATAAATGGGTCAAACTAAAGCCGAAAGTTAAATTGGGTCATCTAATTCCAAAAGTATAATCCACTTTCCGCAAAGAAAAATTTAAACTGGTTTATAGGCTCACTATTTAATTCAAATTCACAATTCATTCTAATTCGTACTTACACATGTATCCTGATTAAAATAAAAATTTAGGGTGTTACAAAAGGAGTGACTGTCACGTGGAGTTCCTACGGCAAAACTCTCGGATGCTTAAGTCAGAACAACATAACTAGATGATAAAACTCTAAAAAAGATATAGTGACGGTTGTGATTGTGTGTGGTTAGTTGTTGTTTACATACATGAGAGAGGATCATGCAAGACCCTAACAAATTTTGGAATGACGGCCGGAATTTGGTTCTTATCCTTGGGGTTAAGTGTTTTAAACCTAATTCCAAATAAACGGATTACCAATTTCAGAGTTCACCACATTGACTTGAAATACCAGGACGTGGTAATGAAAGGCTCGGTCTACAGCGTAGGCGATGCGCGTCAGACTGCAGGAGATATATAGCGCATAGGAATACTGTTCATGTGTTGTAGGGTTTCTACGTTGCTGACTTGCTGTTAACATTTGGCCTTTCTCCTGTACGTGCTTATATTCATTCATATCCAGCAAGAGTTTTTGCAAAGATTGATCATATAATATGCTTTGGAACTCAAATTTTGGGGGTTGTGTGTTGAGAAACTATGCTAGAGGAGGAATGAAAGGTATCCACGCAAGATTTTATGAATTTTTTTTTGTCATGTTAATGTTTCTAGAAATAAGTATATTAGTTAATTATTTTTTCAAAATATAAATATAAGAAAGGAATGTGGTGATCAAAACTGATGTTTTGAAATTTTGCATCGAGTCGACCAGTAATATTATTCTGAAAGATACATGCAGTTTTAGTTCAGAAGTTCGTCGTTAGACTACCTGACCACTGAGCTGCATCGTTGTGAAAGAATTATTGAAATACAATCTGAGAAGTTAATTATTATTTAATCGTAACCGAAAAGATTTGGGAACTGAAGTGTGAGAGCAGGAGAAAATTCACATAGCATTTAAAATGCTTTTAGAGACCTAAAAGAAAAAGGGGGAAATTCTGTACCTTTATTTGCAACTGGAACCAGGTGTGATTGTCAAAAAGGATTTAAACGCCGTTGCCGGGGATCGAACCCGGGTCACCCGCGTGACAGGCGGGAATACTTACCACTATACTACAACGACTTGTATGACATTAATGAGCAGATCAATATTTTATATACAATATGGGAAGTTAGCATGAACACAATTTCCTTAATGTTAAATTACACAAGTTAGAAAAAAGGTAACGAATAAAATAAAATGGTCATTGAAAAATGATTGTAGCAAAACAAAAGGACTGACTGATCGATCCATTGCCCTAATCAAATATAACCATGACTGTGGCTAAAGCCACTTTGATGAAAATGAGAACCCTGACTAGAGTTTTAAGTTATTCAACTTAATCCTAAATGTTCAAAATAATTGAACTGGAATTTATTGGATATTTTGGTTTTCATCTGAATTGAAATTCTAGAAATTTTTGTTTTTTGGTTCGACTTTTGCATTTAGATTTTCTTATTTGTGTTCAACCTTAACAACCGAAATGTTCGAGCATTTTGTACATTTTTTTTTAATAACCGAAATATTCTATACTAAGTATATATAAGAATATTTTGATGACAATATAAGTAACTGTCTAACCCTAACTTCTTAAGAACTTACGTCACTTGTAATAACTCACTCACTCTTATCTGGCCGACGGAAGAGCCGTTAACTTTCAAGTAACCATCTTTTCTCAACCATCAACGTAAAGTCGTAAACCCACCGCTACAATCTATTTTTCTTATTCTTGCTCCATCTCTTCAACTACTCGTTCAAAGCTAATATGTTTATTAAACAAATAAGATTAAAAACCAAATCTAAGTTAGATTCTTAAAATTTTTGGTTTAAGAACAATCCAAAATACCCAAATTGCAATCAATTTAGTTCGGTTTGGTTCAAAAATTGTAGGTTTGTCTGTGTGATTGAAAAAGAAAAACGGAAAAAAAAAAAAAAAGAAAGAAACAAGCATATATCAGGTCAGTTAATTCTCTATTCGGTATGGCTTGACCCGAGTAAGCATCCCTGACCACAACCAAGACCAGGATTGTGACCCTAATCAGAACTATAAGTATGAACATAACTCCTGTTCCGTTTGTGGCCCCTCTCGACCTGCCATGATTATGACCTTGATTATTACAAGGACCACCAACACAACACCTGTTCCGCCGGCGCCACCCCACCACCACGAGAAGTAATGGCCTTATGTGACTTTTGATGCACATGATTAAGTGTTAAGCACGTGATTAAGCATACTATGATCATTATCTAAATCTATACTTATACTATATAAAAAGAAAATAGTTCTTTTTGGTGTTACACCATTTTAGGCATACAATTAGATTCATTAAAAAATTATTAAAAAACGGCACAAAATGCAAAGATTTTAGTAATAAATAATTGCAAATAAGGATAAGTTTCATTTTTACAACACTTATTCGTGATGCTTGATTATAATTAACAAAATTCATATCAGGAAGTTTATTTTTACACGCATATCACATGTGTGACGGTGACTAGCTCTATATAAAAAGAACAACTATATGTTGCTTAGTTTGCTTCTTTACCGTACCATAATATCTTCTCAATTTGTGCATGTTTGTTTCATGGCATATCTACACGTATATTCCTTGAATTTCTATATTTCTCTCTTCTTTGCATCTATCTCGTAAGTTGGTAGCTCACTTGGGCCTAAGTTAGACGACAAAGATGGACCTCCCTTTTGCTGCCTTCGGCCGCAATCATTCTTTATTCGGTGCACGGTATTACGGTATCCAGGAAACGATGTACAAAGAACCCCAAGTACTGGCCAAACTCCCTTAGTTTGCTCCTTTCCCAAAATTTTTGCTATAGGAGAAGGGTTTATATTGCATCCTGAACTTGCCAGCAAATGACTATGAAGTGATCAAACTTGCATAAAAATAAGCCATCATAGCTGAAAACACAAACAGAACCAAGAAGCCAAAACTATTTGGCATAGAAATCGAATCGAATTTTAGCAGTGGCTCCAGATTTTGCTGAGGAATAAAATTAAGCGATCATTTTCTTCAGACTAGCCGAACTTAACACTACAGCAGAACCTTGGTAACGCTGAAACTAAATACTAAAGTTTATACTACAACAACAGATCTGGATATAAATTGGCTGCCCGTGTTACAATCTCGATTCTTCTTGGCCAACCTACGAACTTTGCTTGAGGATTTTCGGGTACAAAATTCACAAACTTACACTGTGGAAGGACAAAGCAAACCTCCATAAAAAGATCTAATGAACATTGCACTGTTGCAGTAGAGGATGACTGTAATCAACATACATGTCCCATAGGGGTTTGTACTTCTCCATTCCAATCTTCAACCAAGGCTTTGAGTTCCCATTGAAGTGCAGCACAGCCCCCTTTTCTATCAACTGAGGATCGACATTTGTATAGCCAAGTCCTAACACATGCCACGAAGGATTTAATGGCTCCGTCAATCCATAGAAGGTCAATAGCCCAGGTGGCAACGTGCCAAGTTTCCACAAGGTCCGGTCTACATTCTTTTCCTGCCAGTAGTGGTAGATGCCAGTCACATCCTTTTTCCTCCACTCGACCAAATCAAAAACGTTCATTCCAAAGGCCCAACCACATGCATCAGGATCAAAATGAGACCGTATCAGGGGGTGGGAATAATTCAGATACTTGTGGTATCTATGAAATGTCTCCATGCATGTCTCGACTGCACCATTGACGTTGTGATGCAGATCTATGGAGAACAGAGGCGATAGATCCTTCTTTACCACGACATCGTCATCAAGAAAAACAACCTTCTTCAGCGCAGGAAATACTTCTGGAATATAGAACCTGAGGTGGTTCAGCATAGATAGGTACTTGGGGTTCCGGAACTTGATTGGAGTTCGACCATTATCATTGTTGCCAGAAAAATAGTAGTTTTGAGTGTCAGAGTCTTGGAGCTGTTTAAGAACAGGAACATAAGAAGCATTTAACCAGCTGAAGTCCTCAATCTTTTGAACATCAACAGTCACCCCACGGAAACTATTCATGGAGAACCACGCCTTCATTGCAGCATAATTCACTTCATCAGTTACAAGATGGAAAACAACCTTATCAGGATTTTTGGAATTTGAAGCAGTTGAATTAACGACAACTGAAGTTGCAAGAATGTTGTCGGAGAAGACACAGAAGTGATAGAGATTGCTATCTTTCAGTCTCATGGCTATTTGCTTTTTCTCTTTGAGTTTCCTCTGCAAATTCAAGTTTCTGAACCATTCCGTTGTCAACCTAACACCGAGACAGTACAGGCTCTTTGGGACTTCTTCAGCAGCTATTTGTCCATACTTCGAACTCTTGTCACTCAATGAACTCATCTGTTCTTCAAGACCCTGAATCCTGCCTTTAAGTCTCATAATCATGGTTGCACTGTCATAGTGTAGTTGCTGGGCTTGGTAAAGCAGAATTGCCATATCACGAACAGCAGTCTCTGATTCTCCAAGCGTCAAAGGGGTTCGCCTAAGAGCAGCATCTGATAGGAGGACCTGTGAGTTACGAATCTGGGCACTTAACTCCCATGCAAATTGCAGGTTGTTGCTTTCTTTTGCAATCACAACAAATGCCTTCGCAAGTGAAAGCTGATCACTGAGTTGCCTTGTGATTGAGTCAGGGCTCATCATTTCTTCTGTGATGTTAAGGCCTTCTATAAGTCTGTCATGCCTGTAAGCTCTCTGCAGAACAGCATCTCACTCTCAGGTATGAATGCCAAATTTCATGCATATAATTGAAGAAGAGAAAACCAAAGTGAAAATCACAACAATCAAATATAAGCCAAAGAACAAAGATAGCCCAAGGAATCATACAGGGTTCAACACTAGCGGAAGAACAAAGATAGCACTAGAGGACGCAAGCATAGTAGTTTAAGCCTCGCCCAGGGGCAGGATAAGTGCTTTGCATAGGCAGGGACCATTCAAGAAGTCACAAGGCGAGTGCAGGCTCACCTAATTGAAGCCAGGCACAGGCTCTGTTGTACCCAGCAGTTTTGATGATGATAGCACAGGATCCTACATAAAGAGACTGACATGGAGATAACAAATCTAAAATAGATCCATGTATTAATAGATCAGAGAAGGCAAAACCGAAAACCAAGCAACTTGAACAGAGGGATAAGATCCCAAGGGAAACTCCTGAGATATAGCAGATGGGTTGTCTGTCGTCACCTCCATATCGCCTTTATCAGCAATACATGCTAAGCTGATGCAAGAGCTCTTAACGCAAGCCTACTAAAGTGGAAATCTCCTGTATGACTTCCACATATTAGCTAAATCTGATCCACCAACCGAGTTAATTTAAATCATCTCAAATCACGCCCCCTGCACCCAACCCAAAGCGGTCTCCTTCTCTGGTGTGAAGACGTTCGAAATTTAGCATAGGTTTAACAACAGGTTAACTAAAATTAGAACCTAGCAAAGCAATCTGATGACCCGCAGGTAGACCCAGTCCGGGGCCAAGAAAATAGGTATGGGCATCGATTTTGGCTACCCGTAAATTTCCAGATATTTTTTCCCCTTACCGCATGGGTCAAGTAAGTGTGGGTCAGGCATGGGCACACTCAAGGGTACAAATTCCTGGGATTATGAGAATAAGCTTTTCAAAGACTTATAATTCTACAAAGATGATGATAGGGGAAGGTGCAAGTCATGTAGCATTATAACATATTACATAACGCGTTCTCATAGATCTTTAAATTTGAGAAAGCATCTTGAACGTTCTTCAGCGAAGATATACTGTTTTAAGTGTCATTTTTATGACTAAGTTTAGGTATTTCGTAGGATTGTATCTGTTTTTTTTAATGGACTGTGTTTCCATTTCATGGTTAGAGATTATGATTAAGACTTATTTGGTTCTATTTTGGTGAAGTAATTTTAATGCGTCTTTTATTCTTACTTGTCTAAATTTTGTTGAGTTGAAAATATTATGCTTAAAGCTTAAGGTTTCATGAAAATTTAAAATTAATGAAAGTGAAGGTTGTTATTGTATAGGCTAGAAAGTAAAACAAAGAAAAGCAAAGGAGAAAGGGAGGAAAAACTTGGGGCTTGGGTTACCCGTGGGTATACCCAGTCCAAGGTGGGTCGGGCATGGGTCCAAGAAAATGCTGCCCAGAAAACCCCGGGTAAATCCTACCCATACCCGCCAGACCCGTACACACGATGGTTTAACCGTGGGTACCTGTTTGTCAGGTCTACCTAAAATTTATTAGCATCATCTGACGTAATTATTATGTAGAGTAATGCCGAATACCATCCCTGGTAAGTACAATTGATGCCATATATGGAAACCAACTTATTCGTACAACTGAAAAGAAGGGTTCAAGGACTCATTAAAATCTCAAAATGTTGATAGTCTTCATCAAACTGGAATTTACCCCGTACGGTGATAATAGGCTGGCTCATCCTCAACTTCTATGGTGCAGAAATATCCATTTTTGTGATCATGACGAATGTATATGGCCATTAGCGGCCTTTGAACCATCTTAAGCTAGGGGACAAATCACCAAGTTATTGAATATTGACTCATGGTGATACATAAAATTATGGATTATGACAGCCTTGTTAATGCATATCAAGTTCTTCATCTCGAGGTTTATCCTATGAGTTATATACCAAAAAAGTGAAACGAATTAACCATATACCCAACCCAAAGTAATAGCCACCAGAACAAAATATGATACCAGATCCAACATCTGCAGTATGTAGCCTCATCATTGTATCACCTTGAAACCCATATATATGTATCCAAAAGAATACACATGCTAAAGGTTGAAACATTCTAGTTCGACCCAAAACAAAATGCTTTCACCAAATATTCTAGATCTTGAAACCGAGCCATTTAGGAGCAGCTTTTTGGCAGGTTAAAGTTGCACGGAGCGGGGACGGGGGAGCGTAAGCAGCTAGAAGGATCCGAGTAGGGAGCGCCGTAGCAGCTTTGCAGAATGAATATTACTCGTACTTTTATAAAATTAACAAATTATATTATATACCTTATATGCATATAGTAAATACACACAAACACATATTAATTGTCATTTAGTTAACATTATTGTACCTACCTACTCTATGTTTTCGTTCAGCAGAAAATCTAATATTTTGCGGAGCACTTGTGCAAAGATTTTTGACTGATAGATGAGTAATATAAGAGCCTGACGTGACCGCCCCACTGCTGTGTATCCTTTGATAAAAGGAGTACGCAAGACCCACTCCTACATGCTATCTGGCTCCTAGCGAAGTGACTGGCCCAAGTAAATATCAGGATCAAGAACATCTTGGCTTTCTCTTAGCTCATGCATGGTCGGCATTGGCATTGTCTTCCTCTTTCTCTCAGAATAGCCTAAACCTATATTGACTATGACCCGTAAGAAAATTTGTGCCATCAAGAGGAAAGAGTCTGAGTCTACTTAAGTTTGCAAATCCCAACCCACGTGGGATCTCACTCCCATTGAGCTCCCAAGTTGGGAGCACAAATTCGAGAATATGGGAAAGATTTGTGCCTACCACAAGAATCCTGCAACTAAGGTTTAACCAATCAGAGAAAAGCACTAAGATGCAGAGATCAATTTGCCGATTACGGTATAATAAAGTTGTAATTCACTAGCTAGTGCAAATGCTTTCCGGGTCCAAACTTTGATTATATTCCTTGGAAACCGTCCACATGGACATTTGTCTTAGTCCACTATTGACCAAACCAGTAGAGAATTTGGACCACTGGAATCACAAAGATGCATTCAACTTCTGATAAGAGTCATAGCCTTCAAAATTGCAATTTACAAGTAAGGTACGAGCAACTGGCATGAGCCCATTGCACGGTTTGATGAGGGCTGATGCATGCAACTTTACCCCACTAGCGCAGAGACTATTTCTGCTTTTCAAAGGCCCTTGTCTAGATCAAATGGAGCAACCTTACCAGCTCAATCCTGGTAGAGGGTTCATAACACGTCCTCTACCCATCAAAATGAGGTTATTTCGTATGACGATAACGGAACTATCTTCTCAATCTCAATTTCTCAATTTAAGCAATTCTCTCCGTCCCAGTTTAGCTACTCACTTTTCCTTTTGGCCTGTCCCAAAAACATTGCTCACTTTCCAAATTAGGAAAGATCTCGTATTTTTTTTTCATTTTTACCCTTTCTCCACTTTCTTTATTTTCCTTGTCACTCCCAATCACCCACATAGGCATAGACCAATTACTCCCTCCCTCCCTCCCTCTCTCGCCCTCTCTCTCTCCACTGACCAAACATTTTTCTCTCTCCTCCCCTCTCCTCTGATCTCTTTCTCCATCATCCCCTTCTCTCTTTCTTTTAGTCGCCTGTGCATCATGATCAACTGATATTTGGTCAGGGTTTGCAAACCTTATGTACCATATAATGTAAGTAGGAATCTTCATGAATGAAAAACAATTTTACAATGGAAAGACAAATAGAAAGCCAGAAGAGAACAGTACTGTGTGGCCAGAGAAGAAGTACCGTGTGGCCGGAGAAAAGATGAAGAACAATGAACAGAGTGGTCCATTTAACTGATCTTAAAGACAAAGGGTATAAAAGGAAAATCAAGACAATTGACAAAATTCTTTAAACTTCATGCAAGTCAAACATGATCGATTATTCTTGGATGGAGGAAATACTATCTAGATGACCACCTATAGAACCAAGTTAGAAAATACTACACAAGTATGAAAATTTGTCAGGATATCAGTAGAACACCTGCCATTCTAGGTCTAAGTTACACAGTGGGAGTGGGGCCAGGGCTGGGGCCGTTGGCCGTGAAGGGAGCGGGAGGGGAAGCAGTGAAGTGGGCAGGACCGGAGAAGTGTGAGCACCTAGGAGACTCCGAGTTGGGAGCAGGTTGAATAATTAATTATTGTTATATCAATTCTGTAAAACATGTATACATATTTACGCATATATAAGTTTTCACTTGGTTTCTATGATATATAGTTCCACAAAAACTCAATTTTATGCATGAAGTACTTCAAGAAGGCGACCTTTTTATTACCTTGGCCAACAGACCATGTAGCTTCCAAAGCCAACAATAGAAGAGCCTGATCTGGCCCTCTACCAAAACCATGGAAAGTTCGACCCAATCCCATGTGCTCCATCTAATAAATATCAGATCCAAAAGCAGATCGGCTTATAACTGGTCTGCTTCGTCTTCCTCGTTGAAACCCTAACAAATTCGCGAACCTCGGGGAGATACGTAGCCTTCCTAACAGATCTTGCAGCTGTATTCTAGATTATCTACGTCTTTCCAGTCGGTGCAACTGTACTGGCAATCTCTTCATTTGAACTCATTTCAGTTGCACCAAAGCTATGAAGCACGGACCCTCTCATGGGTCGAGGTATTGTGTCTTTAGTTGCAGGAAACTCCTAATATGGTGACGTTTCTCTCTGGGAAACTTGCTTTTGCGATCCCAAGTTAGGAGCTCCATGGGATCTCGTCCCAAGCTAAGATGGGAACTCGATCCCGCTAGCTGGATAGAGATACATGGAACAAGTGATAGAATACATGAAAATCAAGCTCTTTTCAACTCAATTCCTTGTTTCTCTCTTCCTTCAAGTCCTTAAAGTCTCCTTGTCTGTTGTTGCTATCTATGTAAACTATGCTAAACAAATGATAATACTCTTTACGCATTTATTTATTCAAGCCGCGCCCAACCTCAGATTCTTCTTGGTGCTTACGCTTCCCCGCCCCCGCCCCGGCTCCCGCCCCGCTTTGTGCAACTAAGATTGTGTCCGAACTTACCGATACCCTGACACCTCGCCAACACGTGTCGGACACCTCTCGGAGTTGTCCAAACTTTTTATTATTTTTTAATTATCGGACACTGTGTCGGAAACTTCTTCCAAAAGTGTCAAAGACTTCATGAAGAAGTTCGGACACTTCATGTAGAAGCTTGGACAGGTATGAGCGGAAATGAATATTTGAAACTTACAACGGGGATTGAGATAATATATGAGAAAAAGTTGGAGTTCCTTTTAGGAATAAAAAATTAACTGAACTCTAAAATATCAACAGATTGTATATCCCTTCCTGTGTTAGGCTACTGTAGTGCAGCCTCTCCGAGAGGGAGACAAAGAATGAGACAGGGGATTTCGCTTGTTACTTCTTTCCTTCTCTTTTCATTTTCATCTCTCTCTTTTTTTCGTTCTAATGAACTGTTTCTTATTTCTATTTTTTTTCTTTTCTTCCCTCTTGTTTCCTCTCTTCCTGTCCTTTCTTTTGTAGCAAACAAGAAAGACATCTACGTTTCTAATTTTGTTCCAATCAATTTCTTAAATTTTTAGCTTCTCACCTTCCTTAAACTTTTGAAATTGAGGCGGGAATTTGCTTCTTACTTAATGTCAGAAATGGATTGAAGTGATACTAGTCATTTATAGTAAGTTCAACAAGCACAAACAACCCAGGTAAACATTTGTGGAGATTTTTAACAAAGTGTAGCAAGGCTCCACAAGGTGGATGAAACTCAACTTAGTAGTGCAATTTTAGATGTGGATTGTGCTTGAAACATGGAAAGACACACGCACGCACACATAAATATCTGAGTGTTTGCGTGTGTGTGTATAATGTAGACAAAATTCAGTGGTGTCCCGAGGTGTCCAAATTTCGGTTTCTGGAAAATTGCGGTGTCCAATGTCCCGGTCAGTGTCGGTGTCAGACACGGTGTCCATACCTGTGCTACCTGGCACCAAATGTTACATAATAAATTGACAATCGTATCATCATCCATTAAATCCTTCATGACTTTCATACTTCTTCATTCATTGGCTATATGATAAGGGAGTTTTGGTGTGCAAAATAAAGACCAGAGAATCACCTGGTCTTTGGTGTGCAACAATCACAAACACCTGAAAAATAACCGTTCTCCTCCTATTCAGATGCAAGGGAGCATACAGTGTCAGTGAAACCAAATTGCAGCCTTAGTTAAAGATTGCCTTATGATAAGGGACATTATGAATCTTCTAAATCTACGCCAATATCATATAATAGGCTCTTGAACTGCCATTTAAAATCTAAGATCTCGTCATTCTATCAGTCACATCCACAACCATTTCTCGCACTTGATGACGCAAGTCATCTATTTCACATATAACATGTTCTATACATCCAATTAGATTTGTCCACAACAATTCTATCAGGCTACCAACTAGTCCTTAGATGCCTAACTTTTCCTCGCCTCTTCTTAGGAAAAATGTATATCTAATAACATCTTCCAATATATCAACCTATCTATCAGTACAGCATGGCCTCGTACTTCCATTATAAAGATATGGCCAGTGGATACATTTGAGGAAAGCTTTACAGTCAAAAGACTCGAGTCTCTTCAAACTGAATGATTACTATAACGAGACCCTCTGTCCCTGTAAATTTTGATACTATTAACTTTTTGCCATTTCATTACCTATATGTTAGAGCTGCCAGTGTACCCTGAACTACCTTTGCATACATAGCCATCTAAGACAAAGCCTCTCATTCTTCCAGAGCTTTCACGTATCAAAGTACAATCTCATCCCTATACAGTCAATACTTCAAAGTACGATCTCGACCCCTATACAGTCAATATGTATATAGATGATTAAGTGATCTATCCATCTAAAAGGTTAGACGTGTGTTTCTCAGTCTTCAAAAGATTTTTTTAATCCTCCAGAATTTCTATGGAACCTCATGTTGAGTAACAAAAATCCCCCGTACAGAAAAATACAAAACATAAGGGCTTCCTACAAGCATCCTCCCTTATTTCCAGATAACCAAAGATCTGATATCTCATTAATTTGTCTGTCCACGTAAGGGGGAGAGTTAAAGCAACAATATTCATGTTACGCCCATGCTCTGAAAGCTTAAACTTTTAAAGCAACTTGCCGCTTAACACCGCAACACGCGACATGATCTTATTCTAAATCCGCAAGCCATGATTGGGAATGGGTTCCTAATGTCCTTTGCCATCGCCTAATCCCACGTCCCACGTGTAGGCGGGAATAAAAATATATCCCCCGTTTGCTAGAAATAAGATCCTTCCCTTAGCATGTTTTTGACACCAAGCCAGTTTTTGATGCTACCATCAACTCTAAACAAGAAAATGATGCACAAAGAGATCTGATCACAATTTCGAAAATACAGATACTACAACAAATTCAAAATCACTGAAAGCACTACAAGACTTCGCATGCATAAAAGAAGTGTCGGCATTGCTTTCAAAGCGACGTATACGTATCCTCACACGTGGGCCAGACACAAGCGCTGAGGCCAACAATCAGTTGAGCAGGCAATTAGAACACCAAAAGAATTCTTTTCATTTGCATAAGCATTTTAGCAACCAACCAGATCATGAAAAAGAGCAACTCAAGCCGAACTGTTAGAGTGGATCAGTTTACCTTAGATACCGCCGATCTGGATGTGGGTTGTTGGGTCTCCCGACTAAGCAAGACTATGAATACCAGAACCAAAAAACCACACACCGTGAACCAGAACACATTCGAAAATCTTCGCCTTCCTGGCCGCCGAAAATCGGGGCCCCTTCGCCTCATTCTCTTGCAAAATCAATCTATCAAGCAAAGTGGAGCTAAGTCATCAAATCTCTCGTTCGGTTGGTTTGCACTGCTACTCGGGTCGGGAGAGAAGCTTACTCCAATCTTCAACCTGCCAAGTCAATTTTGTCACTTGCAAAACCGATGTTTAAAGGCTACTCACGAGTGCCAGAATGATTTCCGAAGAACAAAATATCACATGTTTATTAGAGTACTTTTTGATAATGTACTGTATTTTCTTGTGGATTTTACTTTTACCCAGGATTTAAAAGTAGATTAAGAATCTCAAAAAACGAAAAAGTTTAAAATTCCTTCATTTTAAAATTCTTATATTTTTAAAATTTTATAGTTTGTAAAGTTTAATGTTTGGTAACTTTTGTTGATGAGCATTGTATGGTTATAAATAATTACAAATTGCCGTGCACATGTGGGTGCGACTCATTTACTATATCACTTGCAAAAGTTGTGTTTAAGTGATGTGTGTTGGACTCATTTATTGTTGCACTCCTAATATAACTTTTTATTGGGTATTTCATATAAGTCAAAATATTAAATATAATAATAACATACCGAAAACAAAGGCGTTTATTTAAATTCGCACATTGACGGATTCAGGAAGTCTAATCAAGGGGGGCCAAAAGTCATTAAAAAATTGACGTCTGGCATAAAAATTTCGAAAGGTTCAAGTTCACAAAAGCATTGTTTATTTAATTTTATAAGTTTACCATTCATAGTGATTTATTTAACTTGTAATGGTTGGTCAACAAATTACTAATTTTTCATTAAAGATACTTAATTATTAATATGATAATTAATTATACGAAGAAAATAGTGTATATATAAGTTAACATACCGTAAGAATTTAAACTAAAAAAAAAAATTTAACCTTGATCTATTCATATTCCTTTGCAATCTGAAAATTTGGAATTTCAATTCAAAAAAATGAAGATGAAGCAAAAAAAAGATAAAGACAAAAACTGTGACGGCCGGTGGAACAAAAATTTAAAAACACAACAAAAAAGAATACCGATACATTAATTTTACAATATAGCAACATTTTCGTAACTATTTTGAATATACTTTTCAATATTTAACAAACCAAAAAAAAGTTTCAAAATTTATATGATTATAGTGCTCCAACTCCCTGGGTTATCTCTCCAACTGTTTGTTGCGGAGAAAATCCTTTTTTCAGAGTAGCCATCTATGTTGACTTGACTGATTTTGATGATTCCAAGATTACTATATCTAACATTAACCTAACACTGTTATTAAGATTAATTTCAAGTTCAATCATAATCAAACATAAACGTGAAATATTTCTTAGCCAAATATTGGAGTTGGACCTTGAACTTGGACTTGAACGAAGATTTGGATCTGGACTTAAAGTATATTTTATCTTTGTTACTAAGTCTTTCGTAAAAGATCTCCCAAAAAATCAAGTAAAGAACAAATCAAGAAGTTTCTCTCAAATGAGTTTTCATTCGAAGGAAAATAAGTTTTCATTTTCAAATTGATCCTTCAGTTTCTTTTCATCAAGTCTCAAAAATTCTTTTCGGTCAAAGCCAAGAGTTTCGGTCAAATCCCAAGTATTCGGTCAGAGTCAAAGTTTTCGATCGGAGCCAAAGTTTTCGGTCGAAGCCAAGAGTTTTCGGTCGAAACCAAAACTTTCGGTTGAAGCCAAGAGTTTCGGTCGAAGCCAAGATTTGTCAGTCGAAGTTAAGAGTTTTCGGTCGAAGCCAAGAGTTTTCGGTCGAAACCAAAACTTTCGGTTGAAGCCAAGAGTTTCGGTCGAAGCCAAGATTTGTCAGTCGAAGTTAAGAGTTTTCGGTCGAAGCCAAAGTTTTCATTCGAAGCAACATTTTCATTTGATTGAAAAGTAATTTTCCTTCAACTCAATTCTTCAGTGGCTTCAACATCTCTCAGCTCTATCATTTCATTCGAATGAATCTCAGATTCATTCGACCGAATTCTTCAGAGATGTTTTTCATTCGAATCAATTTAATTTTTCATTCGAATCAAACTTTGTGTCATCCCTTTTTAACGATCATATTCTCTTCCAGTATAAAAGGGGTCTTTAGGAGCATATATTACTAACTTTTCTAATCACTGAAAAATCTCTCTCACTTCTCAAATTACTCTCTCAACTTATTTTATACTTTCATTTTTCTTCCTTGAGTGAGTTCATACTTTGAGAAATTGAGAAGCAAGCTTCCTAGTTTAGTTCTTGAAAGGTTACAGATCTTCCCACCTAAGAAACTTTAGCTTTGTTGTATTCATTGTAATATCTACTCATAAGGGAGTGTGTTGTTGTATTTCAATTGTAAATCTTATTTTCACTTGTAATCGTTGAAAACCTTGAAGGGTTTCGGAATCTATATTGCGGTTTGAGCTAGCACCCGAAGCTAGCTGATTAGTGAAAGACTCGAGTAGGTCTCCCTTGTGTGGAGTGCTCGGGAACTGAACGTAGGCTGATGGAGCCGAACCAGTATAAATCTCTCTATCGATTTATATTTACTATTTCTGTTATTACTTTGTAAATTTAGTTTTAAATTTTTTCGTTGTAAGCACCTATTCATCCCCCCCCCCCTCTTTAGGTGTGTTTAGGGACCTATAACTGGTATCAGAGTCGTGTACTCTGATACTTGCTTTGTGAATTAACAGTCAAGAGCTAAAGATCTCATTATGGAAGAAGGTTTAGCAACCACTAGACCACCTTTTGTTGAAGAGCTATAATTATAGCTACTGAAAAAATTGGATGAGGAATTTTCTGAGGCAGGATACTCATGTATGGTATGTTGTAGAGAATGGTCATATTATTCCATTGAAGGATGGACCAGACGGAACCAAGGTTCAAAGGAATTCTCAAAATGGATGCTCATGAGGCACAGCTCTTCTCCATGGACGAGAAAGCAAAGAACATTATCAGTTGTGGCCTTGACATGAATGAGTATAATCGAGTCTCAGCATGTGAGACAACTAAAGAAATATGGAGACTGGTGGAGGTTACTCACGAAGGTACCAATCAGGTAAAGGAGACTAAGATTAACATGTTAGTCTAGCAGTATGACGCCTTCAAAATGAAGGAACACGAGTCCATAAATGAGATGTACTCCAGGTTTACTCTCATTATAAATGGACTCAAGCTCTTGGAAAAATCATACCTAGAAAAAGAGATCGTAAGAAAAGTTCTTAAATCTCTTTCCAAGAGATGGGAAGCAAAACTCACAGCCATTCAAGAAGCCAAAGACCTGAATGTGCAAAAGTTGGAAGAATTGGTGGGTTCTCTAATGACTCATGAAATCACAATGAAGATTCATGACGGGAAGATACCACTTTAAAGATGAAGAATCTAGCTCTCAAAGCTGAGGCCTCTCATGAACCTGCAAAGAGCAACAATGACTCTGATCCAGAAATGGCACTCATCACTCGTAAGTTCAAGAAGTTCCTTACGAGCCGGTGAGATGAGGAGTCAGACAACCCAGTCACATCAAAGAAACAATGGTGATTGGAATGCAAGAGAAAATCCTGACACTTGCTATGAATGCAGTAGAACTGAACACATAAAAAAGTACTACCCGCAGCTCAAGAATAAGTCAACAAGTAGCAGCAGTCGAGACATCAAAGAAAAGAAATTCAAACCCAAAAAAGCTCTGCTGACTTGGGATGATTCTGACGAGAGTGATTAATAGACAAGCAAAGACGATGACGTAACTCAACTATGTCTTATGGCCAAGGATGATCACTCTGATAAGGTAATCACTGCTGAAAATTTTGATTATAATAAGCTTGAGTTAGTTTTTCTTGAACTCAGTGAAAACCATGAAAAGTTAAAATTTAAAAATGCTGCCCTTAAAAAGAAGGCTCTTTCTTTAATAAATATTGTTGAAGAGTTGGAAGGTGAAAAGAAAGAGTAAGATGAAAAGGTTGAGTTCTATATTTCTGAAAATATTTCATTAAAAGATGATCTGATTGCTTCTAAGAAGGAAAATTCTTATTTGTCTTAAAAAATCCAATCTCTCAGAAGTATAAAAATCCCTATAGAAAATGAGCATTTAAAATCCCAACTTGAGAAAATTTCTACATAAAAAGGGAGTTTAGAAAAGGAGATCGAAGATCTGAATCTGACACTTTCAAAATTTACAATAGGAAGAGAGACTATGGATATACTTTTGGGAAGACAAAGATGTGTTTTTGAAAAAAAGTGGAATTGGTTATGATCCTTCAAAGAAGCAAAAGAATTATAAAAATTTCTTTAACAAAAATCTAGCTTCTTGCTCACCATTCACACTCTGTACAGTGTGTAACAAGAAGGGTCACTTAATTAAAAATTGTCCTCTTAAAGTAGCTAGAAATCAACTATCTTTGTCTGTCAATAAAAATAAAATAAAGCAAGTTTGGGTGCCAAAATCTTGTCTATCTAATCTTCCAGGACCTAAGAAAGTGTGAGTACCTAAAGGAACAAAACTAGAATCTATTGTAGGTATGCTTGAGAGCAAAAGTGGATTCAAACAAATGGATACTCGACAACGGATGTTCAAGGCATATGACAGGTTATCGTTCACTATTCTCTCGTATCACTCTGAAGGATGGCGATCTTGTTACTTTCGGAGACAACTCAAATGAGAAGATCATCGGTAAAGATAAAATTGGTTTCTGTTCAATTTTCATTGATAATGTGTCTTTAGTTGACGGTTTAAAGTTCAATTTGATAAGCATCAGTTAACTAATTGATAGTGAACACAGAGTTCATTTTGAAGGTGACCACTGCCTGATCAGTCATGCCTCAGGTAGAGACATTTTGGTTGGTAAGAGAGATGATAATATCTACATTTTTATGCGTTAGACTCTTCTGGTGAAGTATGTTTTTCTGTTCAACAAAATGATATTTGGTTATGGCATCGTAGATTAGGTGATGTGCATATGGATCTAATTAAAAAACTTCTCTCGAAAGAGCTTGTCATAGGCTTACCAAAGTTAAAGTTTGTCAAGGATAAGGTTTATGATGCCTGTCAATATGACAAATAGTCAAAAATATCTTTTCAAGCCAAAAATGTTGTTTCTACCTCTTGCCCTCTTCAACTTCTTCATTTAGATCTTTTTGGCCCCATAAGAAATGCTAGCCTAGGTGAAAATTTTATGCCTTCATTATTGTTGACGATTTTTTAAGATACGCCTGGATTCTTTTTTCTAACTTATAAGAATGAAGCTTTTGGAGAATTCTTTAACCTTGTAAAGCTTCTAAAAAATGAGAATGAGTTGAAACTTGTGCAAATCTAAAGTGATCATGGCGGTGAAAGATTTTATACCTTTCTGTGATCAAAATAGCATTGGTCATGAGTTTTCTGCTCCTCGAACTCCCCAACAAAATGGGGTTATAGAGAGAAAGAATCGTACTCTTCAAGAGATGACCAGAACAATGCTTCGAGAAAATTCTTTATGAAAATTCTTTGCCAAAATATTTTTGGGCTGAAGCCGTTAGTACTTCTTGTTACACATTGAACAAGGTTCTTATCAGACCAATCCTTGATAAAACTCCTTACGAACTTTTCTCAAATCAAAAATTAAAAATTGATTATTTCAAGATTTTCGGTTGTAAATGTTTAATTTTGAGCAATCATGAGAACTTGGGTAAGTTTGATACAAAATATGACGAGGGTATTTTTCTTGGTTATTCCTTAAAGAGTATAGCATATAGAGTTTATAATCGTAAGATTCTTGCAGTTGAAGAGTACATGCATGTTGTATTTGAAGAGTCTAATGTTCAAAATTCAAGTAAGCATGTAGGTGATGATAGCGAGGAAATTTCTCTCGACTTGAACAACAAGTTGGATGTTTCCTCAAATGAAGGAGAATGCTCGACGTCATCTCAAAAAGAAAATGCCGAGACTCAACCATTTTCAAAGAGCTAGAGATATTCCTCTAGCCACCCGAAAGAGCAAGTAATCGGTATTTTAAGCATGGAGTAACGACACAGTCTTCGGTAAATTTTTTCTACGCTGACTTTGCTTTCCTTTATCAAATTAAGCCTAAAAATATTTCTGAGGCTCTCAAAGATGATGGGTGGATCCTTGCCATGCAAGAAGAACTGAATCAATTTGAAAGAAGCGATGTTTGGTCTCTACTCCTGCCTCCTGTTCAACAAAAGGTCATTGGCACTAAGTGGATTTTTCAAAACAAACTTGATGAAGATGGCCATATTGTTCGAAACAAGGCTCGACTAGTAGCCTAAGGATACAATCAAGTTGAAGGGATTGATTTTGATTAAACTTTTGCCATTGTTGCTCGACTTGAAGCTATCCGAATGCTCTTGGCATTTTCATGTCACATGAATTTCAAACTTTTTTCAAATGGACGTGAAAAGTGCCTTCTTGAATGGGGTGATTCAAGAGAAAGTTTTTGTTAAACTGCCTCCCAGTTTTGAAAATGAAAAATACCCAATCATGTTTTTAAATTGAAAAGGGCATTGTACGGTCTTAAACAATCTCCCCAAGCTTGGTACGATCGTCTTAGCAGCTTTTTTATTGATCATGGATTCTCTTGTGGCAAACTCGATACCACTCTTTTTACAAAATCTCAAAATTCGCATATTCTTATTATTCAAATATACGTTGATGATATTATTTTTGGAGCCACTAACGATGATCTGTGCCAAGAATTTGCTAAGAGTATGCGCAGAGAATTCAAGATGAGCATGATGGGAGAACTTACCTTTTTCCTTGGACTCCAAATCAAGCAATCAAATGAAGGAATTTTCATTAATCAGTCCAAGTAAACGCGGGAGCTTTTGAAAAGATTTGGTATGGATAATGCTAAACCTAGAGGTACCCCTATCTCTCCTAGTGTTAATCTTGTTAAAGATGAATCTAGTAAAGATGTTAATCACACGCTTTGTCGCGGTATGATTGGTAGCTTACTTTATCTTACTGCCTCTAGACTTGACATACAGTTTAGTGTGTGCATATGTGCCCATTTTCAAGCTTATCCCAAAGAATCCTATCTTATCGCCATTAAACATATTCTTAATTACTTTTCTAGGATGATAAATTTAGGACTTTAGTATCCGCAAAATTCTTCCTTCGATCTTGTTGGGTTTTCTGATTCTGATTATGCCGGTTGTCTTGTTGATCGTAAAAGCACCAGTGGTACTTGTCAATTCCTTGGTGAATCGCTTGTATCTTGGTACAGTGAGAAGCAGACATTCGTAACGCTTTCCACAGTCGAAGCAGAATATGTTGCAGCTATCAGTTGTTATGCCCAAGTTCTGTGGATGCGTCAAACCTTACGGGATTTTGGTGTTTTCTTGGATCATATTCCCATCATGTGCAATAGTAGCAGTGCAATTGATATTAGTAAAAATCATGTTCAACACTCGCACACTAAGCACATCGATATTTGTCACCACTTTCTTCGAGATAACGTTCAGAAAGGTTTAATCGAACTCAAGAAAGTTGGTTTGTGAGATAAGCTTTCAGATATTTTTACCAAACCTTTAGCTGAATCTAGTTTTTGTTCTCTTCGTCTTCGCTTAGGATTGTGTGATCTTAGCAAATCATTTGTCCTTCATCTTTTGTTGCTCGTCTCTGTTCTTTACAGTCGAAGGAAAAGGTTTTCCTTCGAATGAAAAGTTTTTCATTCAACCGAAAAGTTTTCCTTCGACCGAAAACTTTTCATTCGAATGAAAAGCTTTCATTCGAATGAAACTCTTTCATTCGAATGAAAAACTTTCATTCGAACGAATAGTTTTTCATTCGAACGAAACGCACCCCTCTGGACATTTTATTACCCTCTGATCATTTCGGTCGAATGAAAATGAATTTTCATTCGTATGAATTCTTCCGTCTATTTAAACCCCCCGTCACTTTATACTTTTTTTTCACTATTTACCTTTTTCACTGTTTACAGTTTACCGTCCAAATTTTCACTCATTTTTTCTTCGTGACCTCTTTCAAGGCTTTCTACTATGGACCCCTCTACGCTCCTTTCTCGCAGTTGTCGTTGCCTTGTGTTGCAAGAAACGTCCGAGTCAGACAATTCGCTTGAAGTTCTTCCTGCTCCTTCCCGTCGGGGCACTCGAGCTGCTACTCAAGTTGCGGTTGCTCACTTACCTGCTCCTACCACCCAACCATCCAATTCTCCCCCACTTACTTCAGGTACTGCTGCTGCTCTTCTTCCTCCCTCTGCTCTTTCTTCCTCTTCTGCTCCTCAACCTACCTGTCCTCCACCCACGTGTCCATACAGTTCAGCCACAAAACATTCTCCACATACCCCACTTCTTTGAATCTGTCGAAGACCAGATAATTTTTTACACTAACTTTGTCAGTAGGGAGGTAGTGCCGGGTCGTTCTAGTGACGTCACCCTTATGGCCCAACTTCGTGTCACGCCATTCTTTGAACGAATGAGGTGCCTATCCATTATATCGCATCCCTCTGTTTACAATCCTTGCTTAGTTCATACGTTTTATTCAAACATGTCTTTTAACTTTATCTCTGCTTTCCTTTCAACCTACGTAAATGGGGTCCTTATTCGCCTCGATGCAACCGCATTGGCCCAAATCCTAGGTTTTAACAACCAGTCTTCCCTTATCGTCTTTCCTGGCAACACGTGGTGCACCAGTAGCACCTTTACCCCTCTCTAACAAACTCAAACTTTACTTAACAATCCCTCAATTTCTCGACCTCGCAAACCTAACCTTAGTGATCTTTCCCCCTTATACCGAGTCCTCCACCTCATTCTTTCGTATAACCTTTCGGGGCGCTCCGGTTCATTTGCCAGCTTCACCTATCTTGATCTTATCCTTCTTACAGATTTTATTCGGGGCTCACCATTAAACATTGCAAGCATAATTTTACTTGTGATGGATGCCAGTAAAAAGAAATCTTCTGATCTTCCCTTTGGTCTTCTTCTGACCAGAGTTTTTCAACATTTTAACGTACCCCTTCCAACTACCGTGTCGGAATGTGTCTCTATTCCGAGCACGCACATTCTTGATGAGACTTCCCTTCGTCATGCGGGTTTTATCATTCGCACTGATCCAGTTACTCATGCTCATTCTCTTGAGCGTGTAGCACCTTCCGAGTCAACTCAAGCATCTGAGTCCCTCCCTGCTCCTGCCCCTTCCTTTCACCAACCTCTGCCGACTGACCCTTCTCTCTCTGTGCCACCACCGCCGACTGATCCTTCGTCCTCTGCGCCACCACTACCCACTGACCCTTCCTCTTTTGTACCCCGTCAGCCCACTCCACCTCACCCTTCTAACCATCTTTTTAGTCCTATCACCGATTTTTCAAACATCAATTTTGATGATTTTTTATCTTCTAACACCACCAACCTCTTTGAACAGCTTTCTCGTCTTTCTAACACCGTTCAAATCATTCTTGAATCTCAAACTACCCTGGCCGCTTCTTTCACCGCAAATCAAACCGCCCTTCTTGAACATCTCACTTCCCTTCGACAGTCTTCAGCCTAGCTCCTCTCAAATTAGATTGACTTCCATACCCTTTTGCAATGGCCTTGTTGCCAACTTCTCCTCCCTTCATCTCAACCTCACTCAGGTCTTGGATCATCTGAACCGCATGCAGCAGGATATTCAACGCAAGCATGACGCTGCACTTCAAGCTCATCGTTGCCAAGCTTATCTTTCCAGTAGCATTTTGACCGAGCAGAACCGCTACCTGGTGCATCAGATTTTTGATCAAGCACATGTGTTCTACGTCACTCGTCCAGACAACTTCCCATCTTATAACACCGACGCCGAAGGTGAAGAGTGGTTCTTCAATCCCAATATTCCATATAATCATCCGATGTCGCACTCTCCTTATGTAGTGGAAGTTGTTGAAATCCCCACCACTGCTCCTCTTCTGGCTATAAATCCTTCCTCCTCGGCTTAGGGTTCCCATCATAGACAATAGATTTTTTTTTTAGCTTAGATTGTCTGTCCCTCTTTTGATATGACAAAGGGGGAGAAATCTAATTATAACTATTTGAACTGTAAATTTTTGCTAATATCAACGTAGTTCGTATATTGGTTGTTTGTTTATGAATGATTATCTAATCTAAGGGGAGTAGGTTATATTATGTTAGATTAATGTTGTCATCATCAAAAAATGGTAGATTGTTGACTTGACTGATTTTGATGATTCCAAGATTACTATATCTAACATTAATTTAACACTGTTATTAAGATTAATTTCAGGTTCAATCATAATTAAACATAAACGTGGAATATTTCTTAACCAAAAATTGGAGTTGGACCTTGGACTTGAACGAAGATTTGGATTTGGACTTACAGTATATTGTATATTTGTTAAAAATCTCCTAGAAAATCAAGTAAAGAACAAACTTTACCAAGAAGTTTCTCTCAAATAAGTTTTCATTCGAAGGAAAATAAGTTTTCATTTGAATTGATCATTCAGTTTCTTCTTATCAAGTCTCAAAAATTATTTTCGGTCGAAGCCAAGAGTTTTCGGTCGAAGCCAAGAGTTTCGGTCGAAGCCAAGATTTTCGGTCCAAGCTAAGAGTTTTCGGTCGAAGCCAAAACTTTTGGTCGAAGCCAAAGTTTTCGGTTGAAGCCAAAGTTTTCATTCGAAGCAACATTTTCATTCGACTGAAAAATAGTTTTCATTTGACTCAATCCTTCAGTGGCTTGGACATCGCTCAGCTCTATCATTTCATTTGAATGAATCTTAGATTCATTCGACCGAATTCTTCAGAGATATTTTTCATTCGAATCAATTTAATCTTTCATTTGAATCAAACTTTGTGTCATCCCTTTTTGACGCTCATATTCTTTTCCAGTATAAAAGGAATCTGGAGCATTTATTACTAACTTTTCTAATCTCTGAAAAATCTCTCTCCTTTCTCAAATTACACTCTCAACTTATTTTGCACTTCCATTTTTCTTTCTTGAGTGAGTTCATACTTTGAGAAATTGAGAAGCAAACTTCCTGATTTAGTTCTTGAAAGATTACAGATCTTCCTACCTAAGAAAGCTTAGCTTTGTTGTATTCATTGTAATATCTACTCACAAAGGAGTGTGTTGTTGTATCTCAATTGTAATACATCTTATTTTCACTTATAATCGTTGAAAACCGTGAAGGGTTTCAGAACCTGTGCTGCGGTTTGAGCTAGCACTCAAAGCTAACTGATTAGTGAAAGGCTCGAGTAGGTTTCCCTTGTGTGGAGTGCTCGGGGACTGAACGTAGGCTTGTAGGACTGAACCAGTATAAATCTCTCTATCGATTTATATTTACTATTTCTGTTATTACTTTGTAAATTTAGTTTTAAATTTCTGCTCAAAGTTATAAATACCTATTCACCCTCCCCCTCTCCCCTTTAGACATGTTTAGGGACTACAATCTTTATCTTCAAGAGTTACCTGGATATGAAGTGGTGGTTATAGATTAGGTTAGCATAATTTGCAACATAACAAACTTTTTTTTAATCTAACTGGAAGAATGAAAACATATACGTTGAAGTCAGTTCTGAACTTTCTCCAAGGTAAGTTTATGGCCAATATAGGCTAACATATATACCGTCGGCCACCGCCCTCCCCACAGCTACAAATCATCATCCATACCTACAACCGGTCAATACGCAACCACTTAAAACCATTTTGATATCCAACAAGCAATTACTGAGAACAGGTTAAAATGGAACGAAATCAAGACTTACCAATTTAATTGTAGTACCATTTGATTCTGACTTGATTTTTAAATTGATATTTGCCAAATGAACACCAATTACAAAATTAGGGATTTCTACCAATTCTATGGAAAGATGCTTTGAGGGAGAGGAGATGGAAGTTCCCAATAAAATGAAGAAACTGAAAGATAACTGTAAGTTTGTGATAGTGGGCTAAAGTATTTTACATATGTGTCCTTTAATTACAATCTTAAGTTTAAATGATGGGTAATCGAGGAAAATTCTTCAATATGGACACGTGTCCATACTAGGATGAGTCTGAATGTAACAACAAATAGGTGTTACTAAGGAGGTGTTACACCAAATCACGTTTTGACTTAATAAATAATATAGATTAAATAATAAATTATAAATAAATTGCTGAAACAAGGGATGAAAATAAATGGCTCAGATTAAAGAAGAAGGGGATAGGGGGATGAACGGTTGAAGTTTTGAATGCAATGTGGCACAAGAAAGGCTTGAATTGTAAAAAGTAATATTTGGAGTGATTACTTCAACCGAAAATTTTGGTCCCCAAATTTCTACTTCAAATCCCTTCTAAATTTTTAGAAATTTGCTTTTGTAACTACCAAACAGTAAATTTCATTACTTTTAAATTATAAACAAAATTGAAATTTTCAATTGAAATATCTTATCCAAACACGCCATCAATGAAGTTCACTATCGAATTTGTGCCGAGATGAATTTGCAAAATTCTGTGAGGTGTTCGAAAGAAGAATTTGGGAGTCAAAATTTTCCAGTTTAGATAATTGTTCTGGACTAGTTTTTGATCAAATCTATTGGAGAACTACGTTCCATAAATCAACTTTACTTTTGCATCACATTTCTTTCTACTTTTCTGATCGTTCATTCATTTTATGTCCCAGTAAGCAACTCAGTTATAACTTGTTCGTTTCATGGCCAGTTATATTCATAAAAGACTTATTCACAAATTTGCCAAGAAAATTAAACTAAGCAAATTCTGGGATTTACAATCAGGAGTTTTGAAATAAATGAATTTCAAACTTCACAATATCAAAATATTCTTCGTGCAAACACACTCTTATAGTATTGGTAATCATACTTCACTGAGTAGCATTGCATTGTTGTCGCAAAGAATTTTTAGATATTACACTTTAATGCCCTCTTTGTGTCACTCTTTGATCTTTAACGCCTATAATAAAAAGGTGGGGTGTGGTTATCGATCCCAAGTTATTTAGAACGCCTATGCTACTCGTAGATGACTTATTGGTTGCTTTTCAGTCACATGGAGTATGTCAACGTGTATGACAATGGTGGTAAATTTGCGGATAAAAAAAATTGAAGCTAAAAAGGAGATAGAATACGGAGTATGCGGTGAAAGAGCAATTGATGTACAAGTGTATGCTTTTTTATGTACCAAAGGAAGCTCACAAAGTTAGGTGTATCTGATTGGCTCCTATCTCATAGATGGCAGGCTATTTGGAAGTAGAGAAAACTCTATTTGAAACTCTGCACATATGTTTTGGCCAAAGATGCAACAATATATAGGTGTGTTCTTTGCTGCAGATCTAAACCAGTTGACCAGATGATAGGGTTGCAAACATTACTACGAGTCCCGATCAGACTTTTTGAGAGATTGCGTTGGATTTGTTGGTGGGTACCAAGTTTAGGCATGATTATTTGTGTGGGGTGGTAGACCAGCAAGATGGTGATTCTGATTTCAAGCAATAAGATAGTAACATGGGAGGATGCTGCAAAGTCGGTCTTTCACTTGTCGCTTCGTGTGTGTACACTTTTGTGGACTTCCTTCGGGTGTTTCTTGGCCAGTGATAGCACAATTTTAGCAGATTTTGCGAATTCCATTGGGCAATGATGGACACTAGGTTAATCCAGTCATGCTTTCAATCTGCATACTGACGGTCAAACAATGGTCATGAATAAAATCATGGTCCATCTTCAGAAGAGGCTATAATTTCAAGCATCTAAGTACTTCGGATAGTAGCTTCACATATCAGCAATTTGAATTTAACATGGCAATGCATATTTCTACAGTAAAGGTTCATTTTGAGGTTAGTTTAGGCTACTTTCCAGGAAGTCTGTTTGACCTTGAATTCCAATTGGTAATCAACAACTAACTCCTAAGGAAGAAGATGACTAGGCTCGAGCCCGAAGGTTTCTAGAGAAAATTCAGAACGTTCATTGTAGTGGTGACAAATCTTTTGTGGTCGATATGATGGGTTCATATCTAGGGTGTTGGGTTTGGTTAATGATGGTAGTTTCAGGTGGTGGTGGGTTTGATAGGGGGTGACAATTAATGATGGTAAGTTAGATGAATTTGACAATCACAGTGTTGGATTGGTTGATAATGGTAGCTGCCGGTTGTGGTGGTGGTGGTGGTTACCGGGAGGTGAATGGTTTAGTTTACGATGGTTACTGGTATTAATGGATTTAATTGACGGAGGTGGTAAATTATTTTACCTGTAAGAGTTGAGTCGATACAATAAGTTGAATCATAATTTTTTTTTTGTTTTCTTTTTTGTTAGGAGAGGTGTCTTTTTTTTTTTTTTCTAATTAAAATAAAGTCGTCCCTTACTCCCACATATGCCCCTTTTATATCCATAAAAAACCGAGAAGGTGATGGGAGCTGACGAAAGAGCCACTTCTAAGAACAAAATCAATAAACAGTCTTGATAACTGTGAAACATGGAAGGCTTATTTTGCATAATACGTGTAATAAGTATTAAACCATGTTTGTCGAACTTATTTTAGCCGCTTATAACTTATGCTTGAAAGAAACTTAAAAGCATTTTTAAGCCACAAGTTATAAGCATCCCTTTTAGAGTTAAAATAAAATAAGCTACAAGATATAAGTACTTCAAGGTGTTTTTTCAATTTATGCATTTCAAAGTTAAAGACCATCTTTCATTCATTGCACTCTGCACGTGTTTATGCTTTCTATTTCTTATTTTGTTTTCAACTACATTTGAGTATTTTTAAATCATCCTATGTCGGATTTCAAAGATTCAAGTTAGCTCAACTCACACTTGAATTATCTTCCATTTAAGATACTTGAAGAATTTATTTAGATATCTTTTGGGTCATCAGAGTACGTAAAAAATGCAACTTTGTATGCGCCCCACTAACTAAAAGCTTGTTGCGTATTTCTATCACTTAATTTTGAAAAATGTGGTTCCATAAATTATAACGAATTCTACATGACAACTTATGAAATATCTGTTTCATAAAGGTATAAGTTGCGACAAATGTGAAGATAACGATTATTTCCTCAATGAAATAATGTCTGCAAAGCTTTGTGTCTCATGTATATGTACAACCAAACAGAGGATCATGTCACGTTGATCAAGCATGGTGTTGATTCTTTGCTGAGTGGCCTAACTCAGGGCAACATTCTTGATGACTTCACCATTGATTTCTAGCGGTTATTGGCATTGTTAGGGCTATAAAGTCAAAAGAGCAGAGTTAATCTAGAATGTTTTCAATGTGAGAGCTGAATGTGACAAGCTATTTCAGCAATTTTTTGAAGAAAGATGTATAATATATGCAACAAAGGCGGTCTAATTAACATTCTAGCTAAAATGGTGTATGCCCGTTTTAGCTAAATTTGACATAAAAGCTTAAATCAATAAGTTTTGAATCTAATCATGAATATATGCCGAATTTACTTTAAACTTAATCAATGTGGGAAGACTGACAGAACTCAGCATTTGCCTTGACAATCTCCCACTAATGTAATTTTCAATTCCCCCATAGAGTCTTGCTCTACTAAGAACCACCATTCTTCTGATTGTCATCGCTGCAAGAGTCAGCCCAGATTACGTCAACAATTTTAGGCTCTAATACCATATATGTGAGAGATAGAAGAGAGTCAAGTCTCAACAAAAGTTGTACATATTTGTAGGATGAACCCAATAAGTTGACCTAAAAGTTTAATCGTTACAAAACTCATCGGCCTATGAACTTTAGTTTTAAAAGAAAGTTAACAGCTGTGCTTGGAGGAAACAACTCCTTGAAATGTGGGTAACTCACGTCCTAAGATTGTGAAGATTTGTAAAAAAGATGCTAACTTGGGATCAAAGTGTTCTCTTTTGCTTTTGGTGAATAGTTGAAACATTATGTGCTGTACTCCCATGCATCATGAACAAAAGGCTTGATACATGTAGCAGGTTGATGACGTTGTTTCATAACCTGTGCTTGCTTTTACCAGTTTGTTGAGACTTGAACTTTTTTTTGACAAGCAAAAGCAGGTAGGTGATCCATTTTACTTTTTACTACTGTTGTTTAGTTTCTCTTTCTTGCATCTTTGTTTGTTTCCATCCCCTCCCCCCCCCCTCTTCTTGGTAGAACGGCTTTGTCATTGAAAGATCAAGAAAAAATAAAGGTGTGGAGTTCGTGGTTTTTAGTTACAAAAAGGTGATTAAGACACTACGGAAAGAATATCAAACAATCGTATTGTATTAATGAATCAGTTTGATGTGTACGCAAGAATATACTCTCAGTTCATCGCATTGAAAAAGAATACAAATAACACAAAATTATTGCAACACATGTAAATCGTAACAAATTGGAAGGATGAAACAATATTATCGAGCAAGAAACAAATACTAACAAAACAAAAAGAACTAATCAGTTGAGCTTCTCGAATCAACTATGGTCATAAGCAGAAACAAAATAATTGTTATCAAAATAGAACCATGACTAACATCAAATACATGACTCCATCTGACTATGACCAAAACCAGAATCATGACCTTGCGCTAATCCATGGTTAGAAGTTGAACTATTATCATGACCAAGATTATTACAGTCACCATTATCAGTATGATGATTATGATCGTGACCATGACCGTGATTATACAGAAGACAAACCTACTACAGTCACCACCATCACCGGCAGTTACATTATCTACCATTGCATCAGTTCTACCTGTGTCAGCATCATCAGCCTTAGCCACCACCACGAAAAGTGAATCCACCTTTGGCTGCATCACGTAAATCCATTGCTTCTGCTATCCACATGATGAAGAGTCCGAAAAGAAATATTAAAATGACAACTAGTGCAATGATTAGTATATATGCATGGTAATATTCCATATAACTTGCTTCTTCGCTTCTTCTTGATGCCCAAAATTTTGCTGCAGGAGACATGTTTATATTACTTCTTGAACTTGCTAGTTATCAAAAGATTTTGAATAATTATGAAGTCATAATTACTTACATGCAATATACTCACCCTTTAATGTCACACGTGTTGTCTCTTGCTCGTGTTCCAAGTAGATATTTGTTGATTCAATAGTAATATCTTCTTCATAATTTGAGCTTCCCAAAGTAGGATTACTCTTTAGACTCAAACTTAGAAGGAATATTTGAAAAAGAGGAAAACTTTTTCTTCTTCTTCTTCTTTTTTTTTTGTTTCAGTAACAAATAAAGAGAACCAGTTACAAATGCATGAAAACTATGGCTAGAGCATATGTTGTAACTGAAGTCGCACCCCGCTTTCTAAAAGCCTCAGACAAAAAAATATTGACTTTCAGATTACAAGTAAATTGCAGAAGAATAACATCTTGAGATTAATCATGATGGATCAAGGTTAAAAAAATTGCAAACTACTTTATGGATTGGGTTAATATAGGTCTGTCCTCACTACAAGAAAACATGGTTTTAGCGACGGGGTAATCCGTCGCTAAAAGCCAAAAATCCGTCGCTAAAATAATTAGCGACGGATTTACCGTCGCTAAATATCCCTCGTATAAAAGCCCGTCACTAATAGTTTAGCGACGGAATTTTTAAATCCGTCGCTAAATATGTCATTTTTACCGACGGATTTATTTTTAATTAGCGACGGATATTCCGTCGCGAATTATATTTTTTAGCGACGGATTTATATTTTCGAGACGGAATATTCCGTCGCTAAAAAACTTATTTAGCGACGGAATATTCCGTCGCTAAATAACTGATTGTAGGAATACTTTAGCGACGGAATTAATCCGTCGCCAAAAGTCAATTTTTTTTTTGAATTTTTTTTTATTTTTCAATTACCCAGACCTGTAATACAATTTTCAAATCTCAACAACAACGCGCAATAATCAATACAGAAAGAAATATATATAATCAATTATAAAAAATATTTATAATAAAAAAAATTCATATATGTACAAGCCGGGAACCGGATATAGCCGGTTAGGAGAGGGGAGAAGAGTACAAGCCGGGCACGGGGGGGGGGGGAAGCTAGGAACGGGCACGGGAAGGGGCTCATCAGGGGTTCCCGAGTCCCGGATCTGGATCCTGCTGATCCGGGGCCGGGGCGGCCTGTCCAACAGTGCCCTGCTCCCTGATCATCCGGCACACCACTGTAGCAATGCGCTGGATCTCCTCGTCGTCCAACTGAGGCCGAGGAGCCGGTGTCTGTGGAGGGGCAGCAGGGGGTGAGGACGCTCCTATCACGGCACGAGCAGTCGTGCTAGGCAGGCCGCGTATGCGGCCTTTCGGCCGATTCACGACCTCCGGCGTATCCAGCCATCGCTTCAACCCCCCAGTACTCGCAGCCGTACTAGTGGACGCTGATGGCTGTCCGGACTGCTGCTCGGACCCCCTTAGCTGTTCATACGAGGCCTGCAAAAATAGTGGTTTAACGATATGTTAGGGCATTAATTAACGAAACAGACATTGAGGATAGAAAGAAAAAACATTAACTTAAATAAATTGACTCACATCGATCCGCCGGGCAATATCTGAAATATAGTCGCCCGCCCGGTGCGTCTCGTCCTTGTCCTTCTTCCGCACGTGCGTCTGATTATACGTCAGAGCTACGACCTCATCGTCCTCCAGATCCGGGTGCTCGACCGCGTTCTTGTGTCGGACGATGTCGTGTGGCACCGACCCCCCCGTGTGCGTCGGATCTCTGTTCTGTCTGTTCTCAGTCCCGCTCTTACTCTTGGCGTCCCAACCTGGATCCGCAGCCCACCGATCTATCATCTCCCCCCATACACGGTGAGATATCCAATGTGGGGGATATCTCGCCATGTCCGTCATCGGGGCACCCGCGGGCAGCGCCTTCTTCGCCCGGTCCCGTGCATCGTGGAGCCATCGGCGGTAATTCTTGCCGATGTAGGCAAAGAAAGCCTGCTGCCCCAGTACCTGCTGCTGAGGCGTGTCAAACGTGAACCCCTCCTGTAAGGCATTCAATAACACAAATTAACAACATAAAACAAACTGTAATTTAACATTTACTAACGCTGAAAAAAATACTTCACCGTACCAGCCACTCCTCCCATAGGGCCTCCCTCGCAGCGGCATCCCAGTCCTTCCAGTACAGGCGTGGCTCGAAGAATCGGCCCTTCACAAGAACGCCGATCTTCGTCCTCGCCATATTCTCCAGGATCCTGCCAAAGAAGTAATTAAATTAATTAATACAGTTCAAATATAAATTAACACCCCAAAATTTTAAAATAAGGCATGAGGTGATATTTTTAGTACTTACAGGCCCTCCTGCGTGAGCGTAACTCTCTGTTTACGCTGGGGGTCGATGCGTACCCCGCGTGTCGGACCACGGCCTCGTCGAGATCCTACAAAACACAGACATTAATACAGTTCAAATATAAGGCTAGCGAAAATGTACGAAACACCGTTATCAACTATACCTGAGGTAGAACCCACGGAAGATGGAGAATGCACGCGCGTGTGGGATGAATCTGCGTCGGGCTGGGGCGACGGCGACGGCGATGGCTGGGGCTGGGGCGACGGCGACGGCGACGGCGACGGCTGGGGCTGGGCCCCCGATGGCTGTCCGCGATCACTCTGTGCCTCGTCATCAGTAGGCAATGACGAGGTGGGACTAACCGGGGAGGAAGCAGCTCGGCGTCCAGCCCGGCCACGAATAGCCCGTATCCTATCCATATCTGACTTCATATAGATTATATACAAAGACATTAACACGTGAAAAACAATAATTTAGGCATAAATCATCATCGGCACTATATATATATATATATATATATATATATATATATATATATATATATATATATATATATATATATATGAACGGATGTGCAAAAACACATCAATAAACACCAAGTTCTAAAATGTTACTACATTTTTCCCGTGATGTTACAACATTACAAGTCAATCATTTTCAGTTTGCGAATCATCTTCATCACTTTCCTCGTCGCCCTCTTCTTCGTGGGACTCGTCGTCCTCTTCATCTTCTAATTCATCCTCTTCATCAGTAGACTCGGTCACATCATCTCCAACACTTTCAACATCTTCCGCGTCATCATCTACGACTTCTTCTCCCACAAGAAGTGTTGTTGGAAGAGGAAGATCGTCCTCCTCGTTGTTGACCTCAACAGGAAACAAGACACGTGGTTGGTCGGCTTGAAAGGAGTCTAGCTCACTGTCATATGTCACGGGCAATTTCTTGGACTTGATAGTTGTATACCAATGAGATTTGGGATTGGCGACGTCCTCCGCGTAAAAGACTTGTACAGCTTGACTAGCAAACACAAAGGGCTCGTCTGATGCAAGTCTTGACTTGACATTGACATCTACAATCCCTTGAGAGCTAACACGGATTCCTCTACTGCATGTGACATCGAACCACGTACACTTGAACATTACCAGGCGGTTTTGGGAACCCAGATATGTTAGCTCAACAATCTCATCTAGCTCTCCGTAAAAATCCATGCAATTCTCGGCATAACAGTCGCCGTTGACCAAGACTCCACTGTTTTGGGTTTGTTTTGTTCGGTCATCATCTTTTACGTTAAACCTAAACCCGTTGATGATATAGCCTCCGTAACAGGATGTTTGTTTGTTAGGGCCTTCGGCTAGTAATTTCAAGCATGAGGCCACTGGTCTATCCATTGACTGAACCTATTGTAGATGACGGTAAAAATTAAGGATAAATCAGTATACTAATTGGCCACAGAACTGTATATAACACATAATATAATTTCGTTAAATAATCTTACACGGATTTTGAACCACTGTACAAATTGTGATTTCCGATGAGATTCAAGTCCAGCGGGATCAGTGATTAAAGATTCCGCATCGAACTCACTGCAAACCAATATGCATTGAACTCGCTTAACACACACTTTCAATTATGTACAGCAATGTAAGTGAATTAAGACTTTAACTTACTCAACGAATGCCGAAACTTCATCGCAATTTAGAAGGGCATATATTGTTGCAGCACTGTACTCTTCATCTGTTAGCCATCGAGTATACGTTCGGCCGAACGGACTACTTGACTGCTTGAATATTGACAATTGCCCTTCCAAATTTGTGCTTGCTCCGGGATCATTTCGGCCTAGTTGATTTAACCTTGTACCAACATTAGGCCCGAAATATTGACTACAAAAGTTTACAAGTTCTTCCATTACGTAAGCCTCCGCAATTGAGCCTTCAACCCGAGCCTTATTACGGACTTTTTTCTTTAAATGGAACATGAACCTAGAAGTTTAGCGAATCGAGTTAGGTGGAATATCAATGATAACAGATGTCGCATTAAGTGTAAACGAACAACTATAACAATTTAAGGATTACCTCTCGAAGGGATACATCCACCGATATTGCACGGGTCCACCCATCTTAGCTTCATATGCCAAGTGAACAGGCAGATGCTCCATTGAATCAAAGAACGAAGGTGGGAAGATTTTCTCCAGCTTGCAAATCGTCACCACAATGTTCTTCTCAAGCACTTCCATGTTACTCACCCGGATCGTAGAAGAGCATATATCTCGAAAGAAATGAGATAATTCAGTCAAAGTCTCGCAAACAACCCGTGGCAACAGTCCCCGGAAGGCAATAGGAATGAATCTCTCCATGAATACGTGGCAGTCGTGACTCTTCATCCCTTGGAACTTGCATTCCGATACATTGCAACAACGAGATATGTTGGACGCAAACCCATCCGGAAGCTTCAAATTCTTAACCCACTGACAGACCTTCTCCACTTGTTTCTTGTCTAGACAGTAAGGTGCTTTCGGAAGTATGGTCCTCCCACTGACTGTCCGAGGATGCAATTCACGGCGTACACCCAACTGTTGTAGATCCCTTCTCGCTTTAAGGTGATCTTTCGATTTGCCCTTGACATTCATCACTGTGTTGAACACATTATCAAAAACGTTCTTCTCAATATGCATCACATCCATGTTGTTTCGGATAACGAGCGTCCTCCAGTAGGCTAACTCCCAGAAGATACAAAATTTTCTCCAGTTGTGCTCTTTCCCGAACCCTGCAATCTTCCGATCCGGCACACCCTTACCGTGTGGTATGTCAGTATCAAGTGCCTCCAGGTGTGAGAGTACTTCTTCACCAGATGGGTAGTCCAGTGTGACAACCTCACGCTCGATTGTCCCGTCAAATTTATCCTTCTGCCTACGAAACTGATGGCCCGGTGGCAAAAGCTTACGGTGACATCCGAACCACGAGGCCTTTCCGCCGTGCTTTAACGTATGACCGGGGTTCACGCCCATACAAGCAGGGCATGCTAGCTTCCCATGTGTGCTCCAGCCACACGTCATTCCCAATGCGGGGAAATCATGTATAGTCCACATCAAAGCAGCCCTCATCTGAAAATTTTGTTTAAGGGATGCATCATATGTTTCGACTCCATGATTCCATAATTGTTTTAACTCATCAATCAACGGCCTTAAATACACATCTATGTCCTTACCGGGACTCTTCGGCCCCGGAATAAGCAACGACAAGAACATATACGGCTTCTTCATGCACATGCCTGGTGGAAGGTTGTAAGGGACAATAATAACAGGCCAACAGGAGTAAGGCGTGGTAGACTGACCGAAAGGGTTGAACCCATCGGTTGCCAGACCAAGTCTAACATTCCGAACTTCCTGAGCAAAGACTGGATGCCTGCGGTCAAACTCCTTCCACGCCTCTCCATCAGCTGGGTGTGTCAGCACATCGGCATCGTTGCTGCGAGTCTCACGGTGAGCCCTCATATGTTCAGCTGTACTGGAGGAGTAGTACATTCTCTGAAGCCGTGGTGTGACCGGGAAATATCGCAATATCTTCCATGCAATGTTTTTCTTCTTCCCTTTGTCCGGTTTGTACCTCGAATGATCACATACTGGACATAATGACAAATCCTTATTCTCTTTCCAGAATAATACACAATCGTTATTGCACGCATCTATCCGGTCATAGCTCAACCCAAGTTTCCTCATCATCTTCTTCGCGTCATAGTACGACGGCGGTAGCTTTTCACTTTCGGGCAGTATTTCTTTGATGAAGGTAACAAACTCGTTAAAACCTTTCTCACTCAGCCCGTGGTCTGATTTCAACTGTAATAACCTACTAACCGCAGACAGCCGTGTGTGTTTCGGAGCTCCATCCCACAGCGGCTCTTCCGCAGCTCTCAACAACTCATAAAACTGATGAGCCCCCTCGATCGGCGGTTGTGGACTGTCGTTACCCCAGTCAACATTAGCATGCCCAGCATCCATAATCATATCTCGGAAATCATATCGTGCCTCCTCCCTAACTTCAGTTTGACTAGCCAGGTTGGACGACAATACTATCGTTTCCCCGTGCTGCGTCCACCTTGTGTATCCACCCATAAAACCGTACCGACGAAGATGCCATTTTACTTCAATTCTTTTTCTCCAGTGCAACAACTCACATCTACCGCACGGACACCTTATCTTATCAAGGTCAACATGTGCAGGATGCGCATAAGCGAAGTCGAGAAATTCGTCAACGCGACACTCAAAATCTTCAGCATTCTTCCTTTTCATCCAACTTCGATCGACTGACATGACGACTGAATTATCGTACTGTATACCACCTTCAATAATGACCAGTGATTAGGCATTGCCGATGTAAATATCAATGCATGAATGTTACAACATGTCTACATATTTCCCCTCCACTCTTGAACAGGTAGTGGTCCTATCCCATTCAGAAAAGCACATGTTTATAAAACAGTGAATAACTCATGCTTAGTCCGATGTCTGTGGAAAATTCGGCAGCACCTCCCCGCATTTCTCCAAGTACACCACATCGATTAGGTGTTCTAACATTCATCTAACCTTGCTCAGGAAGGTTTGACGGATGTTAGAACACCAGATCTGTATGCACCCGGAGAAACACACGAGAACGTGTACCATATATCCACGACATAGAACATAAAGCATGAGTCAAAATACTATTTTATAAACAATTAGCTTTTCCAAACTGTCCAAACTGGACATCCAAAGGCTCATTACAAGGCATTACTTTGTAATGAGTACCTTTGAACGGGAACTAAGGGTTTCTATGCATGCATGTGTTCAGAAATTGATAAGATATGCAAGAATCTTTCCGAAATATCAAAACTACAGAATGATCGTTGCATATGTTACCAATTCCACATTAAATAGAACTCGTTGGCAACGAGTTGAACCATCTCGTTGCCAATGGACTTCTCAAAACAACAATTAATATAAAGAAGGCAGGGTTTGTAAACAACGAGTAATTGAACCATCTCTGGGCAACATGGAGTAATTATGGGATGTACAAGGGCTAATTAGGGCTAACTGGGTTATTAGGGTTAATTACGATTATTAATTATAGCTGATTAGGGTTGATTAGGACTAATTAGGGTTATTTAGTCCTAATTAGGGTTTAATTGTGCCGAGTAGTGATGATTAGTCCTAATTAGGGCTAATTGGGCTTAATTGGGTTATGTTAGGGCTAATTAATGTTAATGAGGGATAATTATAGCTGATTAGGGTTGATTAGGACTAATTAGAGTTATGTAGTCCTAATTAGGGTTTAATTGTGCCGAGTAGTGCTGATTAGTCCTAATTAGGGCTAATTAGGCTTAATTGGGTTATGTTAGGGCTAATTAATGTTAATGAGGGCTAGTTTCGGATAATTATAGCTAATTAGGGTTGATTAGGACTAATTAGGGTTATTTAGTCCTAATTAGGGTTTTGATGGTGCCGAGTAGTGTTGATTAGTCCTAACTAGCGCTAATTAGGCGTAATTGGGTTATGTTAGTGCAAATTATGACTAATTAGGCTAACTACAATCAATATGCGCATAATTGGGTTCATTTGGGCTAATTTGGGATAATTACAGCTAATTTGAATTTCATCAGGTTCTTAGGGTTAATTAAAACTAATTAGGCTCGTTAGAGCTAATTAGGGTTAATTGATTTACTAAAATATTGTTAATCAGGACTAATTAGGGCTAATTATAGCCAGCGCTGGAACCACGATTAGATTCCAGGGGGTGCATGCTAAAAATGTCGCATTAACCTAACTAACCTAAATTTAATGCACATTCAACAACCTCAATTCCGACACCTCATATAGGGTGTCGATATGGTGTCCGATACGTGTCTGACACCTCCGACACGTGTCCGACACATACCGACGCGTGTTCGACGGCGTCGGACACGTGTCCGACGCCCACCGACACGCACCTCCAGACACATCGGCATACGTTAATTTGTTTTTTAAATGCTGGATACCGTCGATCAAACGTGGTGTCCGTGTCTGCGCTAACTAACATGTATCTCAATCCAATTGGGTCTCATCCTCCGTCAACAACCTCAATTCCGACACCTCATATAGGGTGTCGATATGGTGTCCGATACGTGACTGACACCTCCGGACATGTGTTCGACACATACCGACACGTGTCCGATGCCTTTGGACACGTGTCCGACGCCTCCGGACACGTGTCCGACCCCCACCGACACGCATCTCCAGACACATCGGCATACGTTAATTTGTTTTTTAAATGTCGGACACCGTCGATCAGACGTGGTGTCCGTGTCTGCGCTAACTAACAGGTATCTCAATCCAATTGGGTCCCATCCTCCATCAACAATCTCAATTCTCAATTCTCAAATGCTCAATGCAATAAAAATTAACAAAAATCACACATTCAATCCAATTGGGTCCCATCCTCCGTCAATAATCTCAATATTTCAAATGCTCAATGCACAATTAACAATCTAAAATCATCTTTAACTTTTCACAGCAATTTACATGTATAAGAGAAAGACAGAAGGTATAGCGTAGAGCAAATAGAGAGGAAGACAAGAACTTTACCTCACCAGAAATATTGCCGGAGGTGAGAAACCGTCGTCTCCAGTGGTCCCGGTGGTCGACGCTGCTCTCTCTCTCTCTCTCTCTCAGTCTCTCTCCTCTTCACAGATCTGCCGGAGGTGAGGGCCCGTGTTCGCCGGAGTTGCAGGTGGTCGCCGTTGTCGAGGGAGGTCATCGCCGGGGTCGAGGGAAGTCACCGCCGGTGTCGAGGGAGGTCGCCGCCGGGGTAGAGGGAAGTTGGGTTTTGGGATTTTCGAAGAGAGAAGCAGTGACAGTTCAAACCAGATCTGTGAATTAAATAGACTTTTAGCGACGGATTTATTCCGTCGCTAAACGTCCGTCGGTGAAGACCTATTTGTACCGACGGAGTTTTTTGCGACGGAATAAATCCGTCGCTTAAATAATATTTCACGGCGGAGTGTTACCGACGGAGGTTTCCGTCGGTAAAACGCCTTTTCACCGACGGAGTTTTTTGCGACGGAATAAATCCGTCGCTTAAATAATATTTTACGACGGAGTTTTACTGACGGAGGTTTCCATCGGTAAAACTCATTTTAGCGACGGAATCTATGCCGTCGCTAAAACTCCGTTGCAAAAGACGTCTTTTCTTGTAGTGCCTTCTCGCCTTAACACTACTTTCCCACTTTTATCTTTCTTATATTCTTCCTTTGTTTTACAATCATTTATCTACGAGTCAGCGTGGCACACGCGATGTGTGTGCAAAAATAAAGCTGATAATATCATTTTTGTTAAAAAAATCAAGTATCACGTATAAGGGTTTATTGTCACATTTGGTAAATGAATCTTAAATTATAAAAACATAAGTTAGTCATGCGTGTGACAAAATAAGTTAGCATAATATTATCATCATATGAAACTTAAATTTAATTTTAACTATACTTTTTTTAATGAAATTGTTAAAATCAAATATATGTAAAGATAAAGTTAACAATACGATATTTTGTAATATCAAGTTTGGGCTTTATTATTTATTTTAACTATATTTTTTTAATGATGATTAAATTATGAAAATTAAACATGTCTTTATAAGTAGTTATTTAGCATTTAAGATATGTATTTTGTGTCATTTTCTAAAAAAATTCTTGGATGCCACTTGTCACCATTCTAGATAGGTAGTTAGTAACACCAAATTAAAGGGGTGTTACACCAAAAAAAAGTATTCCCTTTATATATAGTATAGATACACATGTCAAAGTGCCAAAGCTCATCAAGATCCATTATGATACATTGTCCATATTTGTTAAGAAAATCACACACAATGCCATCAATCTCAAGTTATCATTGTATTATCCAAGCTTTCAAAAGAACTAGACGAATGCACGTGCATTGCACGTAGACATTAACGTTAATATAATACCACATAAATAGACATAAGCGAAATTTTATCGAAATATTCTTACAACATGGCATGCTAATAAGTGTTTTTTCTTTTTCCCATTAGTGCGTGATGTTACATAAAATAATCCTACATATTTTGTGAGTTGTCATTTTGAGAAGTCATGTGTTGTTGCTTCCCCTAGAACTACTTGTCATAAATATACAAGCAATTGATTCAACAAGATGATTTTGATCTTTGTTTTTCAGATTCGCGTCTTCAAAAGGTTTGCATGTAGTTACTATTTTCAACTTATCTTCTCATATTCACTAAACTCAAACACAACCCATAGCTCCATGCAAATACATTATTCAATTTCACCCTACTTCTTTTGACATGTAAATGTGTTAAAATATGATATTTTCATTGTAAATAATTTTCTCTCTTCTTCTATTTAGTACAGAGTATTTAATGTGTTATATTCTATATTCTACAAAATAATATCCAAGTTTCAATTAGAGAGCTGAAAGAGAGAACAATTCATTGTGTGATAAAGCCTCTCTCGCTATCTGGTCACACGATGCATCGAAGATTTAATCTCAAAAAGGCATTTGATTTTAGCTTCTTCAAAGAAAATTGTAGTTAAACCAGAGAGATGCGTTATGGTAGTTGCGTACGACATTTCTGAAAGTAATAATGGTCCTTTTGTGATAAAGAATTGAAATATTTAATTTCATTTGTCAATCAGTGTGTATGGTGACATGGTACTCCAGTTCTATAATGGAGGTGGGTTAATCGTAAAGGCTGAGGTGGTTGCGTTGAGGACTGTTAGCGGGGTGACGAATTGCAAGATGAGATGAAACAGAGATAAGTACAACTCAAAATGTTTTACGATAGTCGAACCAATAAACATATAGGAATGAAGCAGAATTCCAAACGATCGTTATAAGACTCAATTTAGCGTTTCATGGGCAGTTTAAAAAAATATATTTTTATACAATCATAGAAATCAACAATCAATGTATTCCGTAGAATTGTTATTTTAAACATTTGAAAATAGATTAACGAAATGGAGTTCGGATAGAATTCTACCTCGGTACAAGCTAAGCAATGCACCAACCTCTATCAATATTTTCTGAATAAACCTAGATTGACAATTCATTTGTTAGAACACAATCTATGCTGCAATACTATAAACCTAATATCAGCTACCCACCACTTGCTCACTTTTAACTCTGAAACCGATTAACTCAAAGCGCGTCTCGCATGCGACCAACCTACGCAAAAATTCCGTACATTCTTTAATGCGTAACAATATTTTAAATTTCTTAATAAATTACAATAAAAAACTTTTATAACTTAAATATTATAAAAAGTCAAAATATGAATTTTCTGAATTTTTGAATATTTTAGAATTAAAATAATTTCTTTAAATGCAATAAAAACCCATAAATTGCCAAAATTGCTTCTAGCTGAAAATAAAGTTCCATAATTTTTATAATAACTTAGAAATATGAATAAAAATATATAAATTAAAATCCGAAATTAAAAAGCATTAAAACTATTTTTAATTATTTATTTTTCTAAAAACAATGCAATACGGAAACTATAGCAAATAAACTCTAAAAATTACCAAACTTGATCTGAGGCTTCTTTATACTATTAAAACATTATTCAAAATTTTCCAAAACATTTTCATGAATAAAAGGCTCCAACATAATTTTACAGTTCTATGTTGGCAGAAAATCTTAAAAATACGTATGATTTCAGAAAAATATGAAATTTTAACAGTAATCCTAATATTAGCCCAAGAAACTTCTTGTAAAGTTTCAATAATTTACGATAATCGCACGATATCCTGCAGTCAAGCGGTACGACTGTCCAAAAACAGTGTACAATTTCTTTGTACAGCACAGCACAGCACAGCACCTCTTCTTCCTCCTTACACTTCATTGTTCACTATTTGATCACCCATAATGCATCACTTGCACTAGCTCACCACTAACACACTAACATCACACACATATATATACCCACTAGAATTTCACACGTGAAATACACAAACCCACTTCATGCAATCTCACGAACCAACATCACATCATTTCCCACGCCCACTGTTGAGGCAGTGGGTCTTTTCTCTTATCCAATACAGACTCATAGCAGAGCCACACACACACACACACACAGGTTCATACAAAGGGGCAATACCCACTTCCATTGTTTTCTTCTTCTTTTCTTCATCATCCGTAAATACACACACACTCCACTAGCTGCACCCCCCTCTCTCTTAATGCACAGTATAAACACACATAAACCCCTCACACAGCCTTGGTTTCTCTCTCTCACGCAGCTTGGTTTCTCTTTCGCACATACCCCCCACTCATCACTTTTCACACACTATAACATACACATATACCCACATCAACACAGTTTCTTCCTCTTCTTTATTTCTCCATCTCCCACATGCTCACTCAACATCACTCACACATAGAATATACACACACACACACACACTGCACACATGTATGTGAACACACACTTCCCTGTAAACTTCACTCCCTCAGACGCACTTACAAACACCTACACAATTGCATGCACAAACCACACGCAGCATCACACCTCACACATTCACCCATTACACCTTCATGCACACCATATATATACATATTCACCTTCCATGCCCACTGCCTTGCGGCAGTGGGTCTTGTTCCCCGTCTCTTCTCTCTCTCTCTCTTCTTTCCTTGCATGTGCTTTACTTTGAACCCATCAACACACAATACCCAGATCCACTCAAAACACTCGGTACAATCGGGGCAGTGGTTCTCCTTCTTTACAGCATTTCGGCAGCCACTCCTTTGCCCTCTCTCATAACACCTACACACATACACACTGGGGCACTCACTACGGCAGCCATGGCTGCCCCCTTGCTCCTTCATTACACACCTACAAACACATACACAACACACATACATGCATTACTTTAACACACTCACATGCGGCAGCACTCCCTGGTCAAACTCACACCCACACCTGCATAAACACACATTACCTCACACACTAGTCACTCACACAAGTACACACTCCCTCACAGCACTCACCATTTTTTCGGTATAACTTATAGCTATTGTACACCACAAGAGAAGAATTTTGAGCACCTATCTCTTAATGATAAAAAGAGTCTGCAACACTCTTATCAGATTTGGGACGGATACAAGGATGTGGCACCCAGTTTGCTGCTCCTGTTTTAACCCCAAACAACTGTGAACCAGCTTAACGACAACACTACTTTAAGACTTGTCTTTCACTAGAAAAAAGCCCAAGAAATTCTTAAGAACAGCCTCTGTAATGAAACATATCAATGCATGGGATTCCTTCCATTTCCTAGTGCTTCCTCAACATCAGATTGCTTATTTTAAAATGAACAATTCCCTCCATAATCTCCACCTCCTTCGTCAACGTGGCAAAGACCTATTCTTTAAGCTCACCAAACAAATGCTTACTCCAACACCTTGCTAAAACACGTACACAAACTCATGAACACGTACACTCTGTTTTACACACATACGACACACACACACACACACACACAAACTACACGCAATACCCACTTCATGGCAGCAACAAAACCCACAGAGAACTCATTTCACGGCAGCTCCTTGGCTGCTCTAACAGCGCTCCACTCGCCGGAATCATGGTTGCGCCGGGGCACAAACCCACAAAACACTCACGGCTACTCTCCCTTGATGCATACACACACTAATCCACACTAATACACTCACGGTATTACAAAAGACACAAAAACACACCCACAAATCTCATAGATATACGTATCCATGGCTATCCTCATGGCAGCCACGACATCCACAACTTCTCATCGCAAAACGCCCACTAAACATACGGTAAACACGCTGATATCCCCCTTTTCACAGCCCTAAACCCAAAAATCCTTACGGTTCTCTTTATAAAAAGGTCCGCAATAATATTCATGATATGTTTTTTTTTCTCGTGCTAGAAAAATTTTAATAAGTTCGCCACATTATCTCGCTTCACTATTCATCACTAAAAGTCGCTACCTAGTACATAAATGTTAAAAGAATTTAATTGTCACTAAAAGTATATCGGTGCTAAGAAAATAAATTCGTAGCTAAAAAAATTGTTAATTTAAAATATCGATGCTAAAAATATATTCGCCGCTAAATTTATTTTTTATTATTAATCCGTTAAAAATATCGGAATGTTATAGTTAGTCTACCTTCACCCCGTTATCAATTCTATTCAAATTGCTTCCCCCCAGTAATTTATTAGTCTACCTTCACCTCGTCTGAGCCCATCTACTTGGCACAAATTATTCTTTTTTAACGGGGCATCTAAAATCCGGCAGTAAATATGACCAAACCATCTCAAGCCATCCTTTCCCAATTTCGAACCAATCAGTGCCACCTCAGTTTCTTGTGAATTTCCTCATGTCTTACTCTATCTGGTCTTACCTAATGGCAAAATTTTTATAAATCACTTCCTTTTTAATGCAACCTTGACACCTCCTCCTTGGGCCGTAAATGAACCGAGCCGTTCACGAACGGCTCGTGGTTCGTTCTTCTTAAAACTCGTTCGCGTTTGTTCATATAATATAGGAACCGAACATGAACAAGTTTGTAGAGCTCATTTATTAAACGAGCCTAACATGAACACTCCGAAATGTTCACAAACGTGTTCGCAAACAATAATAAATTAATTATAATATAATTATATTTACATAAATATCATAAATTAATGTTTAAATCTGGATGGCCTAAAGCAAGCCCACTTATAAATATAGAGCCCGTTACTTATGCATAAGTCCAACTCCTAATAGCCCAATATGTGAAGCCCATTATCTAAGAAACCCTAACTATATAAACTCAACCCAAACCTAAAAACTCATATACATCGGTACATATTCAAGCAGCCGCACGCCGCACTCTGGCCCTTCCTTCGTATCTCTCCCTAACAGACACCACACACGCACCTCACCGATCGCACATGGCCTCTCTCTCTCCCCCTCTCTTCACAAACTCAGATCACGGATTCACGGCTACGACGCCGATCACAGATCCAGCTCGAGGAAGAGGGCAACCACCTGTGCAAGAGCGCAACCGAAGAAAGTCGAGTTGCTGTAATCGGCCCCTTTTTTTATACATGCAACCACCGGTGGCCAAAGATCTCGATTACTGATGTAGCTTCGCTTGCCGTCGATGTCGTCATCTCGCAGTTGCCGGCGGCACATGCATCGTCCCGTATTTTCTGTCTACATCGCCAATGGTCAAGTTCTTTTGTAGTGATTTTGATTCCCCATCCCGCTCCTTGTATCTTCTGTAATATAATTTTTGATTCATTATAGCTTGATGAGATTGAAGGATTTGAGGATTATTTGCAAATTTTAGGGATTTAGTTGTAATTGAATATGTACACGAGCCGAGTTTCCGAACTCAAGCTCGGCTCGTATTATTAAACGAGCCGAACGAGTCGAGCTCGAATTTTACAGTCACGAACTCGAGCCGAGTTCTAACATCGCTGTTTTGGTTTTAGACGAACTCGAGCCGAGCTCGAACATACCAAAAGTTAAACGAACCGAGTTCGAACACACCCATGTTCGGCTCGAACTCGGTTCGTATACAACCCTACCTCCTCCATGTCTTTCTAGTATTGCATGCCAAGTACTTCGTTTTAAACCTACCCTACCCTTCAACTCTAAATTGTTTTTTTAACTTCACATATAGCTCTATTATAGTCTCATAGAGCAGTATTATATATTAATTAAAAGTAATTAAATTATACCGCAGATACTCATCTTGAAAATTCTCAGTGGATGATATTATGAGCTTAAAGTGGATCTTTGCTTCACTCTGAACCACCGTACAGGCGGGTTTCTTTTCTCCCTAGATTTTTGTTCCTTTTCATAACAATATATGAATACAAATGTCCTAAGAGTAGCTATCTAATTCTCTTCCATAAAAAAAAGAAATAACAGAAATCAACAGTATACATAAATATTATTCAGAAAAATCAGCAACTTCTTTCATATCTTCAATGCCTTTTAATATTGAAAAAACAACAAAAAGAATGGAAATCTTATTTTGACAACAGTAACGGTTTTTATCACTCTAACAAATGGTATGTCAATAAAGTACTACAAATTTAAACAAGACATAATAAGTTAGAAAGGATTAATTGTGCATTAAACCAGAAAGCATAGTTATGAATAGCGTACCGGAGTGTGTATCGTTTTTTTTTTCTTCTGTAAAATGGTACGTTCCGGTACCGTCTCGGTACCATCTCAAAATTTTCATCAATATTGTACATATGTAATATTCATTTATTGGCGAATTAACTATATATATATATATATATATATATATATATATATATATATATATATATATATATTTCTTACTCACAGCTCTTCTAGAATAAAATATTTGTCCCATAGAGTTTGAATTATCTTAATTTTTAATAAACTATTGGTTCCCAAAATAAGTTGTTTATTTGGCTGTTTGTTTAATAATAACATGTTTTTCTGGATAAGAATAAGTTGTTTGTTCAATAATATCATCTTTGGGTTCAAGAATAAGATGTCTTTCTGGGTGTGCGCACGCGCATGTAGTTGAAACAATATGATCAAAATTTTCCAGGTTGAAGTATATCAAAGCCAAGTGAATATTAAAAACTTATCAGGAAAGATTTTACAAATTGTATTGATATTTATGAATAAGAGGCTACAGAAACTTTGATTAGTATAATAGAACTTAGAGTGTTTTTCTATTTAGTCTTTATATGGTCAATTTATAAATTTTCTAACAAAATTTATCGCTTTAATATTTTTTAGGGACCGGTACAAAACACACTATCTCGGTAGGTATCACCTGTACCAGCCTGTATAACCAGTACAGAGCAGTATTTTGACCGGTACAAAATGTGAAGGACACCGTACCAGTAAAAGGTAAAAGCGGTACGTACCGGTCGGTACCGGTACGGTATTGATAACTATGCGTATAAGGGGTAAATTTGTAAGATATGATCTTGAATAAACAACAACCGATTAGTGCACCAGCTATAAACCCTCACCGCAAGAATGATCGCTTATAGTTAGCAGCATTTTAGAAATAGTTTCTCTAACTGAGGGATCCATGAACTAGGACCATGATGCTTATAGATACAAATAGTTGATAAACAAATGGGTTGATCCGGGAAGATGGAGTCTAATAGATGGATAGGCAATAACTCCTTTTGGCTAGAATTTTTTACTGTTAAATTTTATCGTCACTATTAACATGTCACTGATCATATTAGTCTCTGTGAGGTTGTGACCAATTTTCTTGCAATTACAAAGAAGGTCATTTTCAAGTACACAAATCCAAGTATACAAATACCATTGAACTTGGATTAATTGATCATAAAACCTCGTACTTAGGAACCATGTGAGCAAAACACCATTGTGTTTCAATTTTGACATTTGTCACCCGAAGCTTCTCAAGTGGTGTTGTATGTACCAGTTGACAGTAAGGAACCATATTTTTTGGATGTCTAGTTAATTCGAAAGGGCAAAAAATTAAAGTCACCCCCCCAAACTCATTGGTCTTTCTTTGGTTGTCGCCCATCGCCCACGTTATCGAGATGGTTGCGTAATGACTTTATTACACTTTAAACCTTGAGTTTTCAAAAAAAATCGCACAAAAAATGTGGACGTTTAGCTATTAGCTCCCAAAACCTCATAAATCGTCTGTTGTTGCAATCACTACAAATCACTACCATAATTTAAATGTTTCGTAAAAATATAAGAGAAAACATTTCATTCGAATCCTTTCGACAGAAACCCACTTCAGATCCGTCCGTGGCCCTCTCCCACGTCATATTATACTGTAGGGATTAATTGCATTTCTAATCCCCCACATATTGCTAAGAGAATTGTAAGTCTATGTAAATTGGTACTAGTACCACATTTATACGGGAGTTAATAAATTTTCATACATTTGTAGATCCTATCATCGTTTACTTCTAATTTTTGGGGCATGCCCAGTATATTACAAACTAATATCATTAATTGTTACTCACTCGTTACTATCTTCTATGCATATATGAAAGTTCTGTAAATGAAATCAAGTAGAGAGGAAAAGTATTAGTCAAGCTCTATATTTACATGAGAGCAAGTTAGAATTTATAACTCTTCTCGAAATATAAGCTCTTAGTGAGAAAAGTGGAATGTGAGAATTAAATTTAAGAGTAAATTTGTAACTTTCCAAATTATATGTTATGATTTTCCAGATTTTTTTACTTAAAGGCTTTAACCATATGCACGAATGTGAAATAAGTAATCTTTAGTGGCAAATATGGGGGAGACCATCGTCCCCCCGCCCTGCTATAATTCCAACCATGCACCTCCACAATACCCACCCCATAGCCAACCACCACGGAGCCCAC